>JAOEHY010031263.1:0-41629 GCA_025447955.1 Psilopsiagon aurifrons | reverse complement strand
TGCTTCGACCCAGGTGTAGGACCTTGCACTTGGCATGGTTAAACTTCATCAGGTTGGCATCAGCCCACCTCACAAGTATTCAAGGTCCCTCTGGATGACATTCCTTCCCTCCAGCGTATCAACCGAACCACCCAGCTTGGTGTCATTGGCAAACTTGCTGAGGGGATCCCAGGACAGGGAATAAGACATACTAAGTATGCAATCAGAACTCATTCAATGTGTAAGTGATTAGTAACTGCATTTGTAATGGTGCAAATTGAGGAGGAAATCAAACCATCATCTTTATACAGCAGAGCTTTGACTAGTTAGTTAGGATTTTATTTTATTTTGTAATTTGTGTATTTTTATGCATAGGTGTTCGCACACATACATTTATGTGTCTCCTGTTTGAATCTGACATACTAGGGAGTTTGGGATCTTAATGTTTGAATTGAAGAAGGTTAGAGTTACACAAATACAAATTATTTCTGATGTTCTGATGGTACTTTGTGGTTAAAACAGGGTTTAATGCTCTGAAAATACTGCTAGTCTGCACAACAGCTGTGAAGTCAGTGAACATTACTGCCCTATTGTTGTTTAAGACTAATGGATTTCTCTTGGCTTATTTAAAGCTTTCTGTGTTGGCAAGAAATGAACAAGATAAGTTATACAGTGATCAGGTCCAAAGGCCATTAGAAATGGTGAAAAGATGACCACTGACTGCTGAGCTTTGGATCAGACCCTCGTATTTTCTTGGAAACAATTTGTGTGACAGTTCAATCCCATTTATGTTACATTCCTCTGGTTTATGGTTCTTCTTAGGTTTGATTCAGTAAAGGACCCGATAAGGATCAGAGTTGACCAAAGGCTGCTCATCTCCCTCTGTATCCCACCTCCTGGCCAAAGGTTTGCCTCTCACAGGACAAGGGTTTTGCTGAAGCCGGGAAGTGATGCTGCCTTTGTGCTGCTTCTCTCTTATGGATCCTTCCTACTCTCGGTGCTGGTCCCACCCTGCTCCAGCTCTTGGCTCATCAAAGGTATTATCTATCCTCACCACTTTGGAACACCTTACGAACATCAGCAGAGCATAAATCTATGCAAGTTGTCTCCCATGATGTTAACAGCACAGATGTGCTATTCATTTTCAGGCCATCGCTGGCCACCTGCCACTGATTTTTATGTGTCTGAAGTTGATGGACAACTTGTGAGTGCTCAGACCACTTTTGAAGCATCACTTTGAATTTTGGTGTTGTTTTCCTTTCAGACTTCTCCTGACCCTCTCCTTCAAAGCTTTTCCCAAGCAGAATAGGAGTGGGGGGAGATTTTCTTCTGGGTCTCTCTTAATTTTTAATTAATCAATGAGGTTCCTTTCTGGCTGGGGCTCCTTCTAGGTTTAGTGCTGCCATCTCATTAATCGCAGCCAGTTAGCACAGTGGAGATGCAGCCAAGTGCCAGCTGGTATGTGCTTTTTGTCTCCTTTGTCGACATAATTAGAGAGTATTCACTGACTATCCTGTTGCTCAAACATACTCCTTTGTGGTGTTTCCTCTGTTGTGTAGCTGTATCTAATGGCCTTTTGGCTGAACTTTGGCTTCTGCAGTGGGGAAAGGCGTTTGGGAGGGGATTAATATATGGTGCTAAATAAAAGCGTGGCTCGGGATATGAAAGTGTTGCTGGGAAGGATTTGCAGGCTGATGAGTGTGTTTCCTTGGCAATCCAGGACCCCGTGCACAGCGCTCAGCTTCATGATGGCAAGGCAAGCACATTGCCCTGATACAGGTATACCATCAGCTATAAACTGATGTTATATATAAACTGATGTACATAAATTGATGTATATATACTGATGATATACCATCAGTGCCCAGAGTGGCCGTCCCAGGCAACTGTGAGGGGTATTATGGACTACGTGAGGGTGAAGATGTCAGAAAGAGCTTCCAGGGGCTGAGTGCTTCTCCAGAGAAACCCCCCAAACCTTGGTAGTGACAGGACAGCAGCATCTCCATTCTCCCAAGCCATCACTCACCTTCATCGAGTGGTGGCTTGGGAATACCCAGCCAGGAGGGTGGACAGGAGCCTTTGCATGGAGGCATCAGGCTCCCAGTCCTGGTGAATATTTTCCATGCTGTTTCCTGAAGTCTCAAAACCAAACTTCTTGATTATGGTTATATGAAATATCTCACTCAACTATGCCACAAAATTTAACAAGAGTGGGGTTTCTTAGGTAGCCTGTGACCTGTGAAACCACTGATACCTTATACATGGTTTCAGCCTCATTTGTTATCCCAATCTGGTGCATAAGCCAAAAGCAGCCCCTGCCCACTGTAAAGCAAAACTGAGGCAAGGGAAACTCAAACCACTCAAGCTTTTTCCTCCTACAGGACAAAACCACCCAGTACCTGGGCTGTCCTGCATCCCTTTGTGCTGCTGGGGCATCTGCTCACGACTCCAAACTGTATTTCTGGTGTGTGGTCCTATTCTGTTCTCTCCTTTCCCCTCATGCAAGGATGTAAGTTAGAGTTCATCTGCAGTATGCATTTCCTTCTCTGTCTTCTCTCCGTGATCAAAGAGAACAGATGGAAATCTTTGCAAAGAGAACAGACATCTCTGCTCCCTGCTGCAAGGCAGGAAGGGGCTCAGGTGTTCTCTCAAATACTTCGTGCTGCACTTAACTGAGTTTGTCCAGGGGATTTAGGAGGAAAAGATGCCATTGCCAGGCATCTGCATATGGGTAATTTGTCTTGGTATGTTTTCGGTGTTACTGATGAGAGAGGGAGACGAATGCTTAATTAGGGAATTAACCATCTTTTAAAAGATTAAGTTTTCTTTGAACTCATTTATCAAAAAGAGGGAATAAAAAAGTGCTGCAAACTGTTTGACAGAAACCTCTTTTCTCGGTATGAATGAAAGGCTGAACAGGTAGAATAAAAGACGTGTAATTACTAGATAAACCTAGGACTAGCCTTGCCCTACTGGAGTGCTGCTTTCCCTCACTGTGAAATCGTGTGCTGGTCTTATATTCCCTCTGGGAAAAGGAGGCATGTTCAGGTCACCCTGATTCTGCCCCTGTCACATAACACAGAGCTTGGCTTTGCTCCCAAAGTCCTTCTCCGTTATCCATATACCTGTTAGCTGGAGTGATTAGAATTTAACGACACCTGAGCACTTCGGGGTAAAATGGGAGCTGGAGCATATGCAGCAGTGAAAGATAGTTGCAGGTATCTCAGGGTGGCATGGCAAAGTTTTGTCTAATGCAGTGCTACTTCTCACAGTCATATCCTAAATTGTGCCTCAAATATTGAAGCCAATCAAAGTTAACTCATCCCTCTTCTATTAAGAGAGATGAATCCAGTTTGTTATGTGGGAGGAAATAACCTTTTTTCCTTGGGATGCACACCAGGACCGAATGTGTGTGTACACACTCACTAGTGCTCTGTGCGTCCCTCTGAGACTTAGTACTCAGGGTGGTTAAAAATATTTACATTTTATGAGCAGAAAGAAGCGTTGTACAAACAATGACAATATTTTTTCCCCTTCATGAGCTAAAAGCAGTTATTGGTGGGTTTTCTGCTAGGTTCCTGCCTTGTATTTTGTGGAGATTCTCTAATTCAAATTGACAGGTGCTTGTACAGCAGGCTGAAATGCCAGATAACAAGCTACATTTTACATCTTTATGCATGTATGAGTGGAATATGAATTATTCCAAGTTTATTGTGGGAATGGCAGGAGTTAGTCAATGTGGACTACTTTTTGTGGTGGTGGTTCTGGTGGACTTCATTGACCCCTCGTGAACCTCAAAGAGCGCACAGCTCTTAATGGTTTCCATTTGCAGCAAAGCAACATCTCCAATGCTTTTCTAATGTTTGCCAGTTTATGGCTGGAGAGGGGGATGATTTTTGACTGTGAAATACCACACTCAAACTCTGCCCCAGGCCTTGCTTTGAGGCTGCATGTAGGAGAGGGATGATACACAGCTGCACGTCCATGGAGAGTCACTGGCCCAGAGGCGATCCTGCAGCCTCATTTCCTGTGTGTCTCAAGTGATGATTTCATTTTGCTCTTGGCAGTAAAGGCTGTTACTGGTCTCTTGCAGGAATAGCAGCTTCTGCAAATACATCCTATGTGAGTGCTCCCCTGGTACTCATGTGCAGGTGGGCCTGTCGCAGGGGTCCCTTGAGGGCTGCATGTGGGACCCTGGGTGCTGTGCAGCTTTTGGGTGTGCGGGGAGGACAGGCAGCCCCTTGGGCATGGGGGTATCCTAAGCAAACATAGAATCATAGAGTCACAAACTGGTTTGGGTTGGAAGGGACCTCAAAGCTTATCCAGTTCCAAACCCCTGCCACAGGCAGGGACACCTTCCACTAGAGCAGGTTGCTCCAAGCCCTGTCCAGCCTGGCCTTGAACACTGCCAGGGACGGGGCAGCCACAGCTTCTCTGGGTATCCTGTGCCAGTGCCTCAGCACCCTTGAAAGCATGTTTCGAGGGATGAGGGTGTAAGCAGATGCCCATGAGCCCAGGAGTAACCTCACCATTGGATTGTCTTTTGGGAAAGCCCCACTCGAGTCCCCATCTCCAGGACTCCAGGTGTCCCCATCCTGGGACATCCCCGTGGGGCCCAGAAGAGAGGAGCCATGTGCACATCTGAGCCTGAGCTCCCTTCTCTCCTGCAAGCCTTTGCAAGTAAAGAACTATTCCCTGCACTGGACACGGTAACCAGGAGGTTTTATCATGTTTGCAGGTCAAAAATGTTTGCAAGCGTGCTGGGAGCTGTCTTTGGAGCTGTTGTTACTTGTGTGCTGAAAAATAAACAGTGTAAAAGAAAAGCCAGCTTCACTGAAACCAGAAAAAGCAGCTGTGTTTGGCTGGAAAACTGGAGCAATAGTTTGCACCTCATTTGCTGTGTAAAGCTACAAACGTAGCTTCTTAACCTGATTCAGTGCTTGTTAACACCTTTGTAAAGTGAAGGTTATGGTTATGAATTTGCTGCACTGGAATGAATCCCTTTGTGTCTACTTCTTAAGCTAATGGAGCATCCTTTTAATCCTTGGTCATGTGAAGAGAACTGAAAGCAGACTTGTCCCCTGAAAACAGGGGTGATGCTTGTGTGCAGCCGCTGGGCCTCATCTCTCAGGCAGCATTCTTGAAGGCCACATCCTTTGGGGCAGACGTTTATTTTAGGATCATTGCAACCATATGTGTTGTTTACTATGAGTAAATAAAGACGTTCCAGATCCGTATCCATCGCCACAGCATCACTGAAGGGAGACAACGCTGGGTTCTATTCTCTAATGAAGTCTGCTAACAAGGTGTCCCCATTGCATGAGGGCTGCTCTACTGCTGGGAATCCCTCACCTTGGTGCGAATGGCACTTTCATCTCTCCTTCCTCCCAAAGGTATGGCCAGAAATGTGTTTCCTATGGAACTGTTTAAATAAGCCATAAAATGAAAGGGCTAAGGCAGGGATGCAATAGGTAGGCTCCTGTGTTGGCAGGGTTGTTTTACCATTGGATAGTTGCTCGTTCTGGTTGTAAAGCAGGGCTTAGTCAAGTCAGACCTTCTATTCCCACCCATAGACCAGAATACGCTGAAACTAAAGGTGTTTCAATGATACCCAAGTGTTCCTTTTGAGTGAGTCCTCCACACTGGCTGCAGGCTTGTCCTCACACCCACCACTGCAGAACGCTAATCCCAAATCTTCTGAGTTTTTGCCTGCTAAGGAAAACTGAAATCAATGGGACAGATTTACCAGACAGCTAATCCATAGCAGTGGTCCCCCCTCCAAGCTTGGTATTCTCTGCGGGCAATGCAATGATGATTAATTAAAGCACCCAAACCCTTTCAACTGAAGTTTCTAAAGTGCTCGCTGAGCATTAACTGGAGTGATGCTACATGAGGCAGCGTATTATCAGCCCCAGTTTGCACACAGGAAACCCCCAGTTTGGTAAAAGAACCGAAATTAAAAAACAGCTAAAATCCTTTACTGTGCAAATCCATGTTCAGAGTCCTGTGGTGCTCAGTAGCACCAGGTTTCCACTTCAGAGGCCTCCTGTGCCCAGTAACCCTCACAGGGAAATAGTTCAAAATGTGAAGGAGAAGAAAATCTGTTATATTGTCCTCAGATGTGCTTCAACATTTTATATCATTTTCCAATAACTTGTGATGAGGCACCTGTAATTACTGCATGAGTTTAATTTAGACGAGGTATTTACCAATCAAATTATATCTGACACGGTTCTTGAAGGGGTGGAAGTTATCTTAAACAAAGAAATCACTATGTGCATCAGTAATATTCCAAAAATCAATGTTGTTCAGGAGCCCATATTGACCTTCTTAGAAGCAGAGATTTTTTTTAATTACACCTCCTGAATAAGATTAAAACCTTTCATTATACCTTTAGAATTGCCTTAAAATAAATAAACAAAACGCACCAAAGCATTTCTTAGTGATTTAAAGCTATCTCCAGTCTCATAATCAGTCTTTAAATCCAAACAAATCAACATGAAAAAAACCCCAAGTAGCCCACCCAAACAACCCTCCTCTGTTATTTTGTGCATTGAGGGGAAGTTAAGCTTTGACATACATTTTGGAAATGTTTTATTAATGATACCTTCACTGCTTTTGTTGTTGTTGTTGTTGTTGTTTCTCCTTCAGTGTGCCAGCAATAAAACCTACCTCTAAGCTCCTGAGGCCACAGTAGAGATGGTTAATAAATGATGTAATTTTGGCATCTGAAACTATGCAGCGGGTAATGCCACTCTGTTCGCGCCAGCGCCGGCATCTGTTGCTCGTGAATCACAGCTCGTTGTTAGAATGCATAACTGAGGATCTGCTTAAATAAGAAGCTATTAGCAGTGGGGGAAATGAATACACAAAAAGGTTTCAGCTCTACAAGGAGCCCCAAGCTTCCGTCAAAGCCCACCCCAGGGCCTGAGGCATGCGTGGATATGTTGGGAAGAAGCAGGCAAAGAGAAGATAACTGTGTCTAGGGAGATTTAGCCAGTTTGCAGTTTTTCTCCTGGGGTTGTAGCTGCTCTGGACCAATCCAGCCTTTTAGGTTTTGTCTGTACATGGCTGGGATGTCCCCAGGTATCCCTGGCTGGTGTAGCGCTGCTCCCATGTGCCAGGCACACTGTGGTCAGTAGTGTTGCGAATGTAAAAGAGATGTTAAAATAAGCAATTCAAGCAGACAGTTTTGTGGTGTTTTTTTCTGTTGGTGGTGTTTTGTTTGTTTTTTGGTTTGTTTTTTTTTTTTATCCTCAGGGGGATTTTTGACGGGGAAGCTGGAATATTTTCAGGAACACAGAAAATGTTCACGTGCATATGCAATTGGCAAGTAGGTTGGGAGGAAGAAAAGGAATTTTTTCACTTAAAACAATGGATTGTTTCAAAATGGCTTTTTTTTCTTCTTCTTCTTAAGTATGAATTTAAACTCTGTTCTCTGATGCTAGCTTTAAAACAGTGTGAACAGGTTAAATGGAGGGAGAGTATGGGGGAAAAGCAAAACAGGAGAAAAAATGAGGAAGTGAAAGATGGACGAAATGAAGCTGCCATTCCAGGGATGCAGGTTAGTTGGGAAGTGAGGATGTATCATCAGATGGGCTTCACCAAGATGTATGTTTTGATGTTTCTCCTTTTCCTTGATGTTTCCCATTTCTTCAGTGCCTTGGCTGGGACTTCACGTGGCAGCAGGGTTGCAGTGTATGGTGAAGAGTCAAGGGATGAACAAAACGTCATCCCAGTGCCCCTCCCCACAAGCCGAGGTGAGATAAATACACCTCAGCACAGCAACCTGGAGCTGTTGGCCCAGTTTTATGTAAATATCTCTGTAGCTGGAGGCCTTCATATCCAAATGTGTCCTCTGGTGGCTCCAGCACATCCTTACATGTGTAGCCAGCCCCAGTGGGACCAGCACAGGGAGACCTGCCTCTTGACCTATAGCCAGACCACCACTGTCCCAGGCTGCATTTTGGTTTGTTGCTTTTTCCTCAGGACAATTGAGGTCCAAGATGGAAATGTCAGTCTTCTTCAGTCCCAGACTCGCTGCCTGCTGGTGGCTAGGAGCCCCAGGGCTGCTGTGGGGCTCAGCTGGGCTGATCTGCTGGATAGTCAGGACCACATCCCTGGTTGATGTCTCCAGAAGAAAGTGAGGAAGTATGTTTTCTTCTTTGTACTGTTCGCCACAGCACATTCGCCAGGGAGACCTGGTGCCTGCACTGCACAGCGCTTTCCCTCTGGATCTCTTGGAGGATGCTGAGCTTAATACTCTCTTTGCATTTCAGTTGAGCATTTGCTGATTAAAGCATTGGTTTGTGCTTTAGTAGAAGTATGCCTGATAGCAAGACTCATCCTTGCTCCAAGATGTTAAAGTATTTGGGCAGCATCTCCCCCACAGGCTGTAAGCTCCTTACAGCTGGGATAATACTGTGTTTTGTATGCAGGACAGTGTCACATAACAGAGTCCTACTCCTCAGGGCTTCGTGATACTGAGATAATACAAATACAACAAATAATGAGTAATTAGGGATCCCTGTGAAAAAAGCTCCTGCTGTTTCATGGTCCCATCATGGAAAAAGGCAATGTGAAATTAATTATTGCAAGTGTGGGGTGCCACAGTTTGTAGCCTCTGCCCAGCAGCTCTGACCCCCTCCATGGTTCCTTTGCATCCTGCACTGCATCCACAGCACTGGGGCTTGTCTCCCACCGCAGGGTGCTGTGCCAGGTGCAGGTCTCATATCCCTTGCTCCTCTCCTTGTTTGGTGTTTCTGGACATGCCATGGCAGCCGCATCATGTAGCTCCTTGCTGGTTTCCTCCCTTGCCTTGTAGTACAGTCCAGTGCCAGGCAAGCATCAGCGGGTGAAGTCAGGCAACCTCATTTCCCCTCTTTAGAAGAACACTTACAGTTGCTGCCTGTATTTAATCACTCTTCAGTGAACCCAATGTAATATTAATACCCCAGCTGGTGCATGCACGAGGATGAGCAAACACAGTCCTCATAAGGAGGGTGGTCAGCAGACTGGGGACACTCCAGGGCCCAGCATGGTGGCTGAGATGCAAAACTTCCGTGTCCAGCACCACATGGGCAAAGCTCATCTGCAGAGGAGTCAACACTGCCTCTAGTGCTGGGGCTGTGGGGTGAACTTAAACCAGAGCATCAACCCACCTGGACATCCCGCCCTCTGCTCCCTGGACACAAGGCATGTCTTTGGCTCACCTCTGTCATAACACAGAGCCACGTGTGTGCGGAAACAAAGGTAGATCTGCCAAAGCAAATCCCAGGGTGAACAAGCAAGTGCCAAGTGATACTGACGAATGTTGTTGTTATCATGACCTTAATGGAGCTACATTGTGTAAGCTGGCAGCTGAATCTTACGCCATGTTTTTGTTTTGCTAACATTCAAATTGGGTTAGCAGTTTTTGATCACATGGACAATATAAGAATTCTGGCTTTTCAGGCTGATTGTGAAGTTCTGCAGGTGCAGGAGGGCAGCGCTTGGAGCCCTGTCTCACTATGAGGGATGCTTTTGTCTTTAGATGTTCGGCAGTGGTCCCAGCAGTCTCCTCTGTTTCCATCCTTGCAAATATGTGTCTTATAATTTCTCTGCTTTTCCCAATTGTTCACAAATACCTCTGCCCCCAGCCCTGTACTTCTCTTGTTTGTTCTCAGCTCATTTAGTTCCTCCTTTTGCTCTCACCAATGTAACTGCAGTAATTGCTGGAGACATTGTTAATGCCCTCTGCTCTGTAGCAGCATAAAAGAAGACCAAGGGCCTGAAGTGCACTGAACACAGCTTTTGCAAACTGTTCTGTTGTCTGGTGTTGTGTTTTACCTGCTCCCCTAAAGTCTATGTTGGTGTTTGATGGTTTCAGATGAGCCAAATGGGCACCAGAAATCCCTTCTCTTTTACTGGAGAGTCCCAGTGGTTCAGTAAAGTCAGTATTTTTCAGAGAAAGCATACTGCGTCTAAAAGAAAGTACATATTCTATAGAGACATAAAAAAACACATAAAATTTGCAAACAGCTGTAGCAATTTTAGGAACCTCACAATATGTTGTTTTTCTTCCAAAGAGGAGCGCTTATTGGTGTGAAAGGGGAGCCTGTAATTTGATTATTGCCTAGTAATTTCTTTGTCTTTCATTTCATACCTTTAAAGATGTAGGGGGATGTGTGCGAGCATGTTTGTTTGCAGCTATGTTTTGTTTTGGTGGCTTAATTTGAGCAGTGCTGGAACTCAAATTGAAATCAGTGTGAAAATGGAGTAGCATTGCAGAGACAGTCCTGAAGGGGGGAAAAATCCTTTCCATGTTGCTAGCTTCACTGGGGAATTTCCTGTTGTTTTCGGAGCTAATCTTCTTTATATTGTGCCTCCATTGTTAAACATTTAAGGGCCCAGGCTGCAAAGAATTGATTAAAAATCTTGGCAATTGCTGCGTGCCATTAAACTTCATTTCTGCTGTAACATACTTTGCTAATTTGCTATGATGTGTTTGATTTAGTAGTTCATTTAGCCATTGCCAGAAGCATTCGAGGAAAAGGTAAATTTTCAGCTTGTTGACTTGTTCAATAATTTGATTTAGCCCTTCCTCTTTGACGAGTATACACCAATGGCAGCAAGAGCTATAACCATCACTCTGCCAGTACTTGAGTTTCTTTGTGTGCTGAGAAATACTTCAGGCTATAATGGGGTCAGGCTTGTTTATGATTGAAGCTTTCTGAACAAGTGTTGCAGCAGCATAACCAGTTCTTCCATTTTATTTTTTATAATGAATTTCCTACCTGCAAGCTACTTTGCAAACACAATCGCAAACATTAAGTTCATATTAATTACTTCGTTTTTCTGATTGCATGCCCAGCCTCAGAGTGAATTGCAGAGGCAAGGGTTTTGAAGTTAGCATTCCTTGACAGGAACCCCTGGGAGGGTACACTTACTGTGATCAAAGCCTGGGGAAGAAGCACTTTGTCTTTAAGTGGTTGAGTTAGGTGGATACAGCTGGACATTGTCTCTTTGCCTAAAGTAAAAATAAGTGCTTCCAGTGTTTTGGAGTTCACTTACTATGAGCGTTAGAGCAATTGAGTTTGGGAAGAGAACATTTCAGCACTCAAATATTTATGAACTTCAGATATGAGCCAGAAATGCTCCTAGCAGACATGGTCGGGTTTTCTCCAACAAAGTGACTACAAATTACTGGAGTGCATTTACAAGCACTTTACGAAGGCTAATGGTTTGTTGGTATTTTATGCCACAGTTAATCAGCTGATACAAGCAAACTAGTAACCCAGTGTGGGGCAAAAAGCACCAAATCAATCTGGTTTGAAGGGCAGTTCAGTGAATCAGTTCAGGATTCTGTTGTCTTGCGTAACTGCAGAGAAGCCACTGTGTCATTTTGTTTTGTGACCAGGATGTTGTTATTGCTTATACAATACTGTGATTCCATAATATAATGCTTGTATTTTATTATATTTTATATAATATTTCTGGTTTAGATGTGTATGTCTAGCCTATCAATCACATATCTGTGTATTTCATTATTTAGCAGTAATTACATCATGAGCAGTAGGAAAGAGGAGATTGATAAACGTGCTGGAGTTGGTGAGGGGTGATACTATGAACTAGATCTGAGGCATCTAACTTGCTATTTGAAGTACCTCTTGGAGACACACCTAGGTGCTTTGAGTGTGTGTAGAGGGAGAGCCTAATTTAAGCTTTTAACCTAAAGATGACAGGCTGTCTCTTTGAGGTCTGCATTTCTTTCTGTCGATTACCCGAGGTCCTGCTTCTTTACACCTAAGGAAGATTTTCTCCTCTGCCATATCATTTATCATCACTGGCCCTTCCACATGGTGCTGTAGCTGGCTAGAAGGTATGTAAACCGTTATTAAAAGTAAAGAAATCAGGCTCTGCTGCAAATCTCTGTTGGCCAAGTGCTCCAGGGATGTCCCAGTCTAGGTTGGGAACAGATGCTCCCACAGATCCACAGTGTGCCTCAGATCCCTCTGCAAGCAGCCCTTTTATAGTAGGTTCATTCCATTTTTTTTCTTAAAGTAAAGCATTAGGCATCCAATTGTAGAATTGGAAAACAGAAGAAAACAGAAACTGTATAGAAGAAAACCAGGAAAATAACCCAAGTTTGTGACAATACTTGAGATTTTACCCCGTGGCCCCACAATACTAATTTCAAGCCATGGTGCCACAGTGTGTGGCAGAGAACTCTGCAGGCTCCTCACTTCCATTTGTATTTGGAATTCAGTTGCTTCTTCAGGGTTGTTGCCATGTTTCAGAAATCTTTATCACCTGATTCAGGTTCTCTTCTTCATCAAGCTTCTCTTTTGCATATCAGCATCTGCAAGATGTTGAAGACACTTCTGGGCGTACATGAGTACTGCTTTCATTACCAAAGGGGGATCTTGAGGGCTGCAGAGCTGCAGGCATAAACTGGAGAGGTTTAGGCTGGAGTTTAGGAGGCATCTCTTTACTAAGAGGTTGGTCAAACACTGGAACGGGGTCCCTAGGGAGGTGGTCAATGCCCAGGCCTATCATTGTTTAAGAAACATTTGGACAATAACATACTATAGCTTGTATTCAGTCCTGAAGTGGTAAGGCAGTTGGACTGGATGATCACTGTAGGTCATTTTCAACTGGAAATAATATATTGTATCATATTCTATCCTATCCATCCATTATGGCACCTTATGAAGCTGGATGCCCCAAGAGCATCACGTAGTGGTTTAACCCTCCCTGGAAAACATGACTTGCAACAGGCTTGTTACTGCAAGCACAGCCTGCCACTGTGCAAGACCTGTTGTGGATGGTGTTATGGAAGAGCATTATTTGCACAACCTTTTCCCAGTCTCTCAATTCAAGCTCCATTGTGGTGTTTCCAAATAGTGCACATATAATATCAATACCAGTTACTAGGCGCACGAGTGCCTCTGGTTTCCCATTTGAAGGAATGTAGGGCATTGTGCCACCACTCATTGAAAACCATTGGGATGTAGAATCCTTTCCAGACCCATTCTTTCAGGGTCTCTGAGAGTATTACAAAATTATTATGGCATTGATGACTCCTGGGCCACATTTTCAACCCTTTTTTTTGCTTTAGTGCAGTAAAACCTGGAAACCCATATTCGTTAACACTTCATTGAGTCTTCGTGACATTTTCTTTAGTGCAATGTAATTATGGCTGCATGTGTTCATTTGATATTCATCCTTTCACATGGCTGTTCTACACCTTAATGTTCATCTGCTTGCAGTCACCGTCATCTTATGACTGGGTATGTTGCTGGCAACAACAGCTTGGTACATCCAGTTGCTCACAGGCTTGTTTCAGAACATGAAGCCTTAAAGCACTCTAAGATACACTTGGAAAGCTGAATTGGGTCCTCTATTTCCAGCCTCTGAAGCAAGGCAGGGCGGTCTGTAAGTCTTTATGAATAAGCTGGGAGCAATCAAGCAATTAGCGAGATGCCAACGCATGTGAAAATGTGGTACTGAGCAGGCTGTGCTGGGGCAGAGTGTGGCGCTGGGTCTGATGGTGAGGGAAGACCCTCAAGGGTGCAGGCAGCTAGGCCTGGCATTGGGCTGAAACCCCTCAGAGCAGTTGTGCTGCAAGAGACAACAGAAACTTTTACAAAGTGCATATTCTACGTGTCACCAAATGTAAACCTAAAGCAGCCAAACCAGGTAAAATAGGAGTTGAGAGCATTTGCCTCCACTTAATCTGGCCCATAAATGAATACTGAGTGATGGAGACCAGGGATACAGATCACCCAGCTAAGTGGTGTGCTTGATAGGATGCAGACTGCTTTCTGCAGGTGCGCAGATATTCCCTTGGCTTATCTGAAACTGAGAAAAGCTTTGGAAAAATAAATGGCTCCTTTTCACAGCACCTGAGCTGGCTTGTCTTGAGCAAGCATTTAAAGAGCAGCCTCAGTGCTGCTGGTGGCCTTGCTGAAGGCAGAGGGCATGGATTTGAAGTTGCCGTCACTGAGCATCTCACCTATGTGAAAAAACAGTCTGGAAAACATCCCAGGTTTTACATCTCTTCTCCTAACAGTGGTGATGAGCTCAAAGAGGAAGAAGGGTGGTACAGAAATGTCTTCAAACCCCAGAAAACAGTGGCTGGCTGACCCCACAAAATCAATGTAATCAATGACTGGCTACCAAAATATAAGTGCCCATATCTCTTGCATCTTCCAGGTTCGTACCCTTCATGTTTGCATAGAAAAGCTTTGAAACATCACTGAAATAAACCCTGAAAGTCAGAAACCATGTGGCAGCCCTAGTTCCAAAAAAACTCTTTTTTTTAGCTAGTCTTACGGTGGTTTGAATGTCTGACTGGCAGGTTTGTGTGTGTGTGTTTGGGGTTGGCAGTGCTCTGTTGGACACAATGTAAACGCAACCTGCACAGAACTATTTTCACTGTTTTTCTGTGGAAAATATTTGTGGAAAAACTATACCATAAACCACCCAGTAATTGGTTTTCAAATGAAATTTGAATGCTGAATTTTCCAAGCCAAACTCCAGGCACAATTTTCTATCAGTTGAAGTTTTTTCATAAACTGAGAACATCCTTCCGAAAACTAAATCAACCCATAACATGTTGCAGCATATTTTGGTTTAACGGTAAAAAACCAACTTGCTTCATGCTGGCCTTGGGGAAATATGGCAAATTATCAGAGGAATCTGGAAACTTACTTTCCAATGATTTTGTAAAATGGAGTATGTGTTATTGAAGATTCTCACTTAAATTCACTGTCTTCACTTTTTTTTACAGCTAAGTGCTGGAAAAGTTTTTCAGGGGCATAGAATCATAGAATAAAAAGCAGTGAAAGAGACAGATCTCTCTGAAGAGAAGGGAAGCAAGGTAAGAGCCTCCAGGAGAACAAGGAGCAGCATCTACTGCCCCAAACACAGGTGTAATGAGTTTGCTGTACCTTTCTTCTTGAGCTGCCAGTGTGCACAGCACATGGATGCATGGAGCATCCTTAGAAGCTGGACCACCGCTCTGGTCCCACCTGCACTGGGCACTGCTGAAGCCACCTCAGGGATGCATTTCACTTGTAGTTTCTTCCATGAGCTGCCACTGTTGCTATGATAATTCTTCTGTAGCTTATTAATAAGGGAAGAGTAACTGTTAATTCAGGGAAAATGAAAACATAAAATATTTATGGCTGACTTCTGTTTTGTTATTGCTAGTTTTCTTTTTTTCACCCCTTTATAATGCAAGCTTGTGAAAGGACAGATTGGATTTCTGTTTCAGGACTGCTTTGTGTAATTAATTCATAGTCATAAAACAAAACAACAAAAAAATAAATCCAACCCTCAAAAAGAGAGCAACACAGAGGATCAGCTGAAGGCAGACTTACGTGATGGTTTTCATGACGTAACCATAAAAAGCACCAACTGAAAGGGTTTATTGATCACCGAATAATGAAGGAACAAGGCTAAGCTTCCAAAAATGCAGCACCCAATCTATAAGGACTGATAGACATAATTGATTCCTTTCAGCTTGGAGGTGTTAACGCAGGAAAAGATTAGGTTATCTGAGAAGAGCAGCCTGAATGTTTAGATTGCTATTCAATAAGGGCTTTGTACCGTACCAGCACTTTGAGGGACCTGTTTCATATTTTCAGTCTTATCAGTCAACAGCTGTGCATAATCTGCCACGGGTGGATCAATACCAGCCAAAGGTATTGCTTTACATGGTGGTAAATCCTCAGAAAAGAGAGCATGCATTTAGGCTTCTCTGATAGCATTGGTGTCAGTGGGCAAGCTAAAAGCTGGTAATTATACCTCCCTCCAACATTGATTATTCAAAATTTCCCATGAATTGACAACATGTGGTGCATAGACCATGTGGGAGTGAGCAGCAGAGGAGCCAGGCGCCTGTCATGGTCTCCTTGTGTCTGACATGCCCCACTGCAACCAAAGCAACCTGTAATGTGCATCATGCATGTGATGGAATATGTCCCCTATGAGGAAAGGCTGAGAGAGCTGGGGAGAGACTCCAGGGAGACCTTAATGTGTCCCTTCAGTTCTGCACAGGGGCCTACAAGAAAGATAGGGAAAGACTTTAGCAGGGCCTGTTGTGATAGGATGAGGGGTGATGGTTTTAAACTAAAAGAGGGGAGAGGCAGGCTGGATGTGAGGAGAAAATTCTGTACAATGAGGGAGGATGGTAAAACACTGGCACAGGATGCCCAGAGAGGTGGTGGATGCGCCATCCCTGGAGACATTCAAGGCCAGACTCGATGTGGTTCTGGGTAACCCTATCTAGTTGAAGATGTCTCTGCTCATTGCAGGTGGGTTGGACTAGTTGAACTTTGAAGGTTCTTTCCAACCCAAACCATTCTATCAATCACATCAGAAGCCCACAGTCGGAGAGGGATTATTCGTCAGGGACTGTAGTGATAGGACAAGGGGCAATAGGTTCAGACTTAAACAGGAGAGATTTAGGCTTTAACTCTTTACTGTGAGAGTGGTGATGCACTGGAACCAGCTGCCCAAAGAGGTTGTGAATGTTCCATCCCCAGCAGTGTTCAAGGCCAAGTTGAACAGAGCCTTGAGCAGCCTGGTCTAGTGGAAGCTGTCCCTACCCATGACAGGGGGCTGGAACTGGATGATATTAAGGTCTTTTCCAACCCAAACCATTCTGTGAGTCTATAATTCTGTCATGTCTCAGGTCTACATGCTGCTGGAAAAAATGTCACCCACACATCACAACACCCAACACCAAGGGGTCTCAGCGTCATGATCTGCATCCTCTATGCTCTCTGCCTTCAGACATGGCGTGACAGGGTCTAATGGAGGAGATGGTTTTGATGCTTGGCATTTCTTGCGTGAGTGCTTTCATGGGCCAGGAACACTGCTGCCAGAGTTTGCCATCTGCTCACTGGTGCCATGGAGCGATTCAATCCTGAAAAGGGCAACTTATCAACCCTGCTGCGGGACAGAGGAGCAGAAAGCAGCGCTATTTGCATGCTGACTCTGAACCAACTGTGTCTGAACTCCTCCCCCTGTGACCACCAATGCCAGTGAAAACCCTGAAGTGAATTTTGAGCACTACAAACCCTCACTCCAGCTATCTCTGCTGGTATCCTGCATCCCCCTCCCAAGCAGTCAGGGCACCATGAGCTGGGATGGATGATATTTTGTAGCTGTGGCAGAGGTAAAATATTCACTTGTATTGATCCACCCATCAATTTATAGGCTTGTGTCAAATCAAATATTCATGTGTCCAATCCCACCTATGAGGAATCATGTAATCCACAGTCTCACTCAGGAGCTGTAGTGCAAAGCACCATGCTCACTGCTAAATTATAGATATCGTGTATTAAAGAGGAACCACATGTGAATGCATGTGTTTATTTTACACCATGAGGTTCTATTTGTAAGAACTGTGGGGTTTTCTCCTCCTGTTTATATAAGAAAAGGAGGCAGCTTCCAAATGAAAATCTCATTTTCAGCAGTGACCATAAAACATAATGAAATAACAGCAAAGCCAGAGCTTGAAGTTTTCAAACTGGGGCTCCAGATTGGGTCAGAGCAAGAGCGCCCATCTTCAGTGAGCTGGCAAGGCAAGGGCATCAAAAACGCTGATGCCAACCAAATGCCACAGCGTTGCCCAGAAAAGCCTGGGGAGAGAATTATACAGTCTGGAGAGAGCTGAGCTGCGCTATCTGAGAGGAGATGGTCTAGAAATCCAAGATGGAATGATTCTGGCTCTTTGCTCCCAGCCAGGGGCAAGACAGTGCAGAAAGCCCTGGCCATCAGCCAGCACTGATGGAGTAATGAGAGGAAAGCCGGCTGCCTGGCTGTGCTGCGCTCCTGCTCCCAGCCCCGAACAGGGATCCCTTCTGGCAGCCCTCTTCTCATCCATCAGCTGGCATGGAATTTTTTGCATCCTAAATCAGCTCTTTGGGGGGATTAGGAGCTGGGCCTTCTGCAAAGTGGGGAAAGGAGGGCATCCCTAGTGGGATGTCAGCTGAGGGTTTATGGCAATAACTCGTTGTCATGGTGCACTTTTCATCCAGTTTTTAGCAACATTATTCTGCAAGCTGCTTGGTTTAATTAAAGCTCCCCAGCATGGGCTTCTCCCTGCATGTACTGAATGCTGCCTTTAGGTCTTTCAGTGAGCTAGCTATTAATTTCCAGAAGTTAATCTGCGTGCCTGCCTGCTCTTTTCCCTCAGGCGATGGGAGGTTTCTGTGCTTCCTGTTGTCCTGTCAGCCACTCAGCATCCCTCTGTGGATGGATATGGCATTGTCACACCTTCATCTGTTACTTGGTGCCTGAAGGCTGCACCCAGTTTTGCCCAGAGGTGCTGGTAGAGAAGCTATAGCCAAGTTTTCCCACAGAAAGAAGAGATTTTAATGTGTGAATCTCCTTCTAAGGAGTCATGAGGTGGCCAAACAAACACCGAAACAACAATTTGGTTTGTCTACCCATTGTTTCAAAAAGCAAACATGAAGGAAAAGCCTAGCCCTGGTTATGTGCACCAATTTGCAGGTTTAATACACCCAGCAAAGCGAGCAAGTGTCTGCCCTGAAGTCAAAACCAGCCTGTTGCTTCTTCCCACTTCTTGTTTCTGAAGTTTTCCTCATATCCATATTTATAAGTCCCACTGAAGAAGAGCAGAGCTGTCTCCTGCCATCGGAATGCCAGAAAGAGCCTTTAGCTCCTCAAAAACTAATAACCAATATGCTGGGATTGTTTCGCTTCCTGTCCTTCCTCAATAGCACATTAAACAGATGTCACAGCCTGCACCAGCGAGGAACACGTGGATAGGCAACGACTGTCTGGAGTTTAACAGAACTGAGAGAGAAGGGAAAAGAAGCATGTGGAGGAGCTAGCCAAGATCTGATTGCTGGGATCTGGTGGGGATGCCTGCCCTCTCAGCAGCAAAATGAAGCAGAGCCTCAGAGGCACTGGATTCATTTCTGCTCACTGACAGTTACATGCCCGCAGGAGCAGCTGTAATGCAGTAATGCTTGCATGTCTCTCAAGGAAGCGTTGGATATGGACACGTCTCCAGGCTCTCCACTACTGCATTTCCTTTACAGCAGCATTGTCCTCAGACTTCTGCCCGAAGCCCCCTGTGGCTTTGTTTCATGCCATGTCTGTGAGCAGCTGAAGGAGCCAAGATGGGCTGAAAATACATCAGATGAGGGCCCTGTGGACAGTGCTGCTCCTACTGCAGTGCAGGGTCTTGAATTTAATCTGTGAAGCAAGATGGATTATGGCTTCCCTGATGCCAGAGGAATTAACCCTCCCTAGACCTAAATCCAGGGTAGGAGGGATGGCAAAAGCTAGTTGAATTACAGTAGCATTGGTGCTGGGTGAGAGCTTCTTCTGGGAAACTGGTATGTATGCACCATGTTCAAAACTCAACAAAGACCTCAACTCCCCCAGTCTTCACCCAGAGGATCTCAAAGGAACAAGTCTAACAAAAGGAGATGATTGGTGAATGAATGAGTGTGTAATCAGAGTGAACCCCTGGCTAGAAAGCACATAAAGGTATTGAATAGGGGTTCATAGTTTGATTTGAGGTGTCCTGATTGGGAACTGTTTGAGAGTTTGGGGATAATGTGTATTTTTGGCCAAGAGAAGAAGTCTTTCTTAAAAGACAATCATTTTGCTTGTGCCCACATGAGAATATGGATTTGATGTAATGAAACTATAATACAGGAGGTCTAATCTATAGGTGCGTTGCGTTTAGTGCTTACTATTTCTTGGACATCTGTTCATGAACTCAAGCTCATCTTGGGAAAGCCAGAGGTTGGAGCTGTGTCACTTGACTAATAGCAGTAAGGCTGTTGTCCTGATGAGATCAGACCAAATACTTTCAAGCTGCTTCAGGTGACCAGGCCATAGCAGTGCCCTAGAAGGCAAAAATAATGTACTGCTGTGGTTGCATACTTGGCAAGGGAAGACTGCCCTGCAGGCAGTGAGCTCCTGGTGCCCACCTGAAACCACTCTTAGCTCTGGTGGTGGACTCTTTTTGTGTTTAAGGACTTCAGCAATTGTGTAGGGTTTCACCAAAGGGTTTCATCAGGAAAGCAAGGGTTTGCTAGAGCTGTCTCCTTCAGCCATGGCATTTTGCTCTTGTGTTCACATAATGCAAATTCCTGAACAGCCACTATATGCCTTTTCCTGAAGCCATGATACATAGCATCATTGTTGACAGGTAGTACTGTTTCCTGTAAGTCCTTTACTCTTTCTTCTGCCATATGGAGAAAGGCTCATGGTTATGCCCCAAGGATCCTTTGCCGAGCCTATAGACACCCGGTAGCTGGAGCAATCTGCCTACATGCTTTGCTTACTCTTACATTTCTTTTTTTTTGGCCTAATTTAGACTGATGGCCCAAATAATGAGCTTTCTCTGAAGGCCTTGAAGAACTCTGAAGCAATGTCAATGCCATGGAGAGAGACCAAAAGAAAAGTACATGCTACAGTCAATCCTAGAGCAGGAAGTGACACAGCTCCTTCTTTATAATGAAGAAAATGTTAATTATAACCCTTGTAAGCCTAGAAAGAGCAGTTTCAAAAATTAAGTACCTATTCTGTTATAAAATGAGGCACATGAAACAATTCTTTTGCAAAGGCTAAAGAGCTGTTTTGGCATCTGCTTGCTGTGTTCGTGGCAGTCTCTCTTTGAAAACAGAGAACTGATTCCTCTGATTCACCCTTAAAAGAGAGAGCTTCCTGCCTTTCTTTATTTGCCTCTGCTGCTGGACTGCATTACTTTAATGTATCCTGAGGGGAGGGAGAGAATGGCTCAGGTTTGCAAAGGCAGCAATGGCAAAGCCTAACGTGGCCGTGCCTGTTTGCACTATTTAATGCTTTGGAGGCTTGCACAAGGAGGGAATCATGCCAGAATAATAATGCCACATCTTGCAATTCATTCTCATCAGTTCTAATGAAGATAAAGGGGCTCACTTTATGAATCCACTTGGGCTTAACAAATTAAACATACTGCTGAAAGGGTGCATGTGAACAGAATATTTGTCCTTATAATGTTCATTTAGGTGGACAAAGTTAACTAACCTTATTCAATGCATTTTTGTTTTCTTCTTGCTGCCTAAAGAAGGCCTCACAGCTACACTATCATCTCTGATCTTGTTCCCTGCTCATTAAATACATTGATTCATTATCATTTTACCACCATTGCTGGTGATGTAGCATCATTCTGGGTGTCTAGCACTCAGAGGGAAAGAGCAGCAGGGAGCAGGGGAGAAGGGGAAGCAGCACAAGTAAATCTCCCTTGATATCTGCAGCAGCAAACCCAACCACCAAGGAACCAGTCCCACTTGCAGGCAGTCCTCCAGCCCCTCCACAAAGCTTCATTTCATGGCCCTGTGTCTATTGATCGCTGCCAGACTGCAGCAGCCACCTGGAAGGGGGAGAGTAACCCTCTGCCTTGCTGGGGAGGCTGGCTTCAGTCTACAGTTGCTCGGGTTTGTTACAAGCAGATGCTATGGGGAAGGCTTAAAGATAATGCTGGCTTTGCCTCCAGAAACTCGAAAGCAAAGCAAGCAATATCTATTACATCAAACACCTCCTTTCTGTAAGCTGCTAAGAACGATAAGATAATAAACACTAGAATGGAGGTCAATTAACACCCTGACAAGATTTATTTCCAGTAATAAACGATCCCTTGCAAATAGCTATGGAAGTGTGGCAAAGACTCGCTTGCCTGGAGCTGTGACCTTGGATAAAACACAGAGCAGAAATGGACAAGCTGATGGGAAACAAAGCTGGGCTGTGCTGGGGATTAGTGTTTATTACTGCAATCTGGGCAGCAAGTCAGGCTGTGCACAGGCGGTACAGGAGCCACAGAGGATGGGTCCCTGGTGAAGCTGTGCCATGGACCAGGTACAGCCTCTCACTGCCTGCAGCCTGCTTAAAACTGCAGTGATGCCATTCACCACTTGCTTTTCCTGCCCTGTTAATAGTAGGGAATAAATAGCTATAGGGAATCTCAGGTGGCAACTAGGCTTTGACACTGAGCAATGCCGCACAGCTAAACAAGATCTATGTTTGGCCTTGACCTCTCATAGACATGCACAGGCATTACAATGTTATTTTCCCTTTCTTTATCTTTTAAGAAAATGAGATTTCTCTGTCTCAGCAGTCTGTTGAGATGAAGAGAGGGCCTGAATTTCTCCTGGAGGACAAGAGGGCAAAGAGGGAAAGTTACTTGAGCTCTTGGAGTTGCTTTTGTTATGAAGAGCTGATCTTATTTTCTTGAAGACAAAACAGTATGTGCGAACACTGAAAAGGAGAGGCAAGAACACCGACTCCAGAAGATGCAGGCTTCGTTCTGCAGTTGTCTTTTCCTTGCAGCTTCATTGCTGAATAAACATAAGCACAGCATGTGGTAATATCAGTCTCTCAAAACCTCTGTCAACATGTACCAGCATCTGTCTGCTCAAAATATTTGAAGCTTTGTTTTTTGGTCACGGACTCACAGCAGTTGTTAGAAAAAAAAACCCTGTTTGGCCGGCAGTACTGGGCTGTTACTGGCAGGAGGCAGAGAGGGAGGAAGAGGAGAAAGAAAAGGATGCACGGGGCAGCAGCAGGACCATGATTGTCCCACAAATCGTCTTCAAAGATCAAAACAGGTTCAGTGGTGCTGGCTTGCACCAACATCCACTTATTTATAGGGGCTGCCTTGCAACACTGCCCATCACTAGCACAAGCAGCACCCACAGTTAGGATGCAGAGACGGGCCCCAACCCCACAGGGTGAACTAACTTAAGATTTTCCAACATCAAATCATCCCCCCGTGGAGCACTGGATAGATTTGTGTGGCCACAGCACTCAAGGCAATGGTATTAAAGCTGGTAGCTCTTAAAGGAGCAACCAGACCAAAAGCCAAAGCACTTATTAGACTGGCAGTTATTTAGCTCAGTGGTTTTCTTCTAGAAAGGAAAAAAAGATTTTGAGGCCATTATTTAAGGAAAGCTGTCTGCAGCCTTCAAGAAGCAATGTTTGAGAAGAGACGATGGTGATTATGTCTAAAGTATCTCTAATAATTATTCCCCACCAGTCACCCATGTGTAAAGAGGAACAAAATTTTCATCTTTTATTGTTGCCAATCTTGTCTTTTCAATGTTTTTTTTCTTTTCCCCCTCCTAGTGAGAAGCCTTCATCGACAAGAATTCCTCATTAACCTGATGAGACAGCTGTCCCTTTCCTGAACCATTTCAAATGTCCCCCTCCAGGTTCTCAGGCGGCTCCACTCTTTAGGTCATGCCACTGCATTTCATCTCATAGGCAAGACCATCTAATTCGGGAATAATACAATAGAAAATAACAAACACTGATAATACAAAAAAATCTGATTGAAACCAGAGAAAAGACTCAAGAATCTGTGCCTGGTGGGGTTAATCACAGTGCAGATCAACCTGACCAGCATTGTGGCTGCCTTTTCATTTCCCTTTTCCCAACATCGTCACTGAAAGTGCATTAGAAAAACGTGGCACTGTTGTTTGCTTGCCATATGCTCTGGCTAGCTTTGATTTGCTTAACCATCTTTGACCTTTCCATCCCTCATGGCCTTGTCCAAATAGATATTGCCCGGTGAACCACTGCAGAAAGGAGTCAGTTCATGCAGCCCCTTCCAACATTTCTGAGCCAGGATCTTATTGCCCTCCATGGGGTGATAACACATTAAAAAACCTCTTTTGCCATCTCATTTATTACCTGAAATTGCTTTGCACCGAAATATTAGAAGATCCAGCATCCACTGAGATAGGCTAATTTTAATGATTAACTGAGGAGCTGTTAAATTTTACTTCAGTGCTCCACGGTCATTATGGAATTAGTATCAACGGCCATGTACTGCGAGAGCTGTAATGAGACTAGCTGGAAATGACAGTGCCAGGGAGCTGGAGCTCTATAATTATAAACTTAGCACATATCATTAAAAAAAGAGAAAAAAAAATTAAGAAGAACCTCTCCAGAGCCTCACTTTGTTGCCAGATTGTGCTTGGGTCCCTGGAACGGGAAGTCCAATAACTTTATTTTCCCCCTCTCTCCTCCTCCCTCTGTCTCTCTTGCTCTCTCTAGTTGCTTTTAATTAAGCTTGGGTAAAATTAGCGGACAGAAAATCAACACTTGTAAAAATGTCTCATTACAGGATGATGGCGGGACAGCTTCCTGAGATCTCCAGCAGCTTTTTACTACACCAGCCATAAAGCCTGTCGTGATGCCAGGCCTCCTGGTATGCTTGCCTTGGCCACTTGAGAAAGTGGGGAAAGAGAAGAGGCAAGTAGATGCTAAATTCAAGACTTCTGGTGTCACCCATTCCCCCCTTCTGGCTGGACGCTGATCCATTAAACTTTGCTGCCAGTCAGATGGTCTGTTTTATCACTGCTCTGAAGCTCACTCTCCCTCTGGTCTGGTATCTGACGCTGACAAGCCAAGGCTGAGCCCTTTGCTTTGGCGGCACTTCCTGCTCCTGTACACAAAACCCAGGCTTCCTTTGGTCTCTGCCTGTGCCATGTGTCATTTGTCTTGGCCCTTGACTTCATCTCTGTCTCCTTCCCACTTGCTCCCCCCTCTTCTGAATACCTTTCTGACTGTATCCTTTGCTTCAAAGCATCTCAGTCCTCCAGTGAATAGCTTGGCACTCTTTGAAGATCTAAGCTCCCCCTTCATCAGTTGTTTTGGCTGCTTTCACTTTTCTGTCATGAGCATCTGATCCACCTACTGGAGCTTCCTATTCTCTGACAGCCATTTATGCCTCATTATCTCCTTGACAGTTGCATTTTTCACTCTGTCTTCTCTACTTGATCTTCCCAATCTTTTTCAAACGTTTGTTTTCAAAGTTATTTTAACTTTCACCATTTGTTTTCATGTGCTAATGTCTCATGTTCTTACACCATCTTCAGGTCAGTGCTCACCCTGACAGTCCTCCCTTCACTTGTGGATAATCTACCTCTCGTCTGAAGTCCTGAGAACCTCCTGTCAGTCTCATGCATCTGATAGCTGAGTAAGTGATCCTCTGGACAGATTAATCAGGTAGGAACAATGTTTCTATGGTGAGTGCTGGTGGTCTTCTGCTGAGAGGAAGAACATCCTCTTGATGGCAGAGGATATAAAATGGAAGGTCTGCAGTACAAATAGATATCCTGGGGCTTTTTGCTTTTCTCTCCAATTCTTTTCTGCAGGAAGATGCATGAATATAGTCCCTGTTGTTATCATTGGTTTGTAATACCCACAGGGGCTTGAGATCCACTTGCTGGGCAGAATTTCATTTATCTCTAGTCCTGCATGTGCTTTGATATCTTAAACACAGAAGTTATGTATCACTGACCTTGAATAGCAGCTCTTGCACCATAAGAAACCTGCTGTTCTTTCCTGCAACCTTACTTAAATGTCAGGGGTTTTGTGGCAGTACCACAGTGTGATACCTGCTCTGTGTACCACAAAACCATTTTCATTAAGCACTCTTCCTTCTGCAAGATGCAGCCTGTGCACTGCTTGGTTATCTGAGGGGGATCCCTTTGTGGTGCTCTCCCTTCCCTAAATTGCCCTCTCTAACAGTTATGACAACCACATCTGATACTGTTTCAAGCTATTCTTGTTCACTTGAAAACATGGGAGAGTACTTATCTCCAGAAGTCTTATCAGGTTCTCTTCTGTGTCTCCTCTCTATGGAGAGTTCTCTTCTGGGTGGACAGCATCTATAGGATGTCCTGGAAATGACATCCTGAGACATCCCAGAGCATGCAGGAGACGCCACTGTGCATGCTTTGAAATTGATTCTAGATATGTCCTTTCGTGCTCACATTTATAAAGCTGTTGAAGGGAAGGCTGGGGAGCAAACTCCTGCTCCAAACAATGTACCCCAAACTAAATTAGAGGTTAATAAGCCACTTGTGCATGAGCCACAAGAAAGGAGTTATCTGAAGGGGTTTCCTTTGTCAGGAGGTACCAAACCACCAAAATAAAGGAGAAGGGGTTTGTGTTGAAAACCCATCTCTAAAAAAGAAACCAACATAAACCCAGTTAACCCAATGGCTTCCAGTCTGACCTTAAATCTTCAGGCTACATCACATTCTATGTTACAAAGAAGTGAGGTATTTCTGTTGCACAGTGGAAGCTGTGATACCCTTTCTTTAACAGTACATCAAAATGCAAGGTTTTACCATGCTGGGGATTTGTTTAGATCAAGCCAAGTTGCAGGTAGTGGTTGATATCCAGTCAGTACAAGAATCTGTACTGTCAATACTTGTGTTAGCACTGAGGGGCTGCTCAGAAGCAAGGTCCCACTTAAAGTATGTTACAGACAAATACTCTTCACCAAAACAGAGGGAGAACTGCACGTTCCAATGCAGTTCAGTAGCTGTGTACTTTTTCTCTGGAATAAAAAGGGATTAACAGACTTTCTTAGATGAATCTGACCTTTGTCTCATCAGACATAAAATTATGACATTTTCTTTTTTCAATTCAAATAGTTTTGAGACTTAAAATAGCTAATTGTCAATGGCATTGTAATGACAGCGCAAAGCACCACAAGGACAGAAAAGGCTATTGGGATTCATGAATTTCCACCCCCCCCCCCCCTTCTCTTTTAGCTAAAACCTACTTCCTTACATAGAAAAAGTAAAAAAACCAGTATCTCTTTACCCTTTTCATGGGGATTCATTTCCTATCAAATACATCTTAGCTTTGCCCTGTGCCTGTAGTTCCTTGTAGAAACAGGTTATCACTACATTAATGCTTTAAAAGCTGCAATTCAACAGAAGCTGAGGATTCAAACACCTTAAAAAAGCGTCTTTAAAAGTAATTTGAAAACTCAGCTTTAGGTCACAGGCATTTATTGATTTTTCCCTATATATCCTCCCTCTCATGTTCCTTCTGTTGGAAGGATCTTTCTGAAACAGTAATATCTTGCACCATAATTAAGCAGGCCTTTAAATTTCTGCCAGCATCACAAACTTTCAGACCAATCTCATGATAATCATTTATCTTAATAACTGCTAACTTGCTGGCGTATTGATCAGGCATTGTGTCCTCACAGGACCTCTTGCCTCTGTGCGTTTCTGCAGCACTTCTGTTGTCTCTCTGACTTGTGTTAGCATGCTTGCCTAAATGCAACACTGTTAAAACTGACTTTATAAACATGATATGAAAGTTGAAAACAAGGAAAGGAGAAGAAAAATACGATTCTACGCCCCCAATCCTTGACCTTCCTGTTGGGAACGTGAAGCAACTCAATTTGCCCAATTTTTACCTCTGGAAATTTCCCTTTGGCTGTGGCCTTTGCGTCTCAATCTGCAGTAATCACAACAGTTAATAAAACTGAAAGGTTTTCTGTCATCTTTTGCTCATTACATCTGCAGGAAAGTGGGCTTATTGCAGCCCTTGGAAGCTTCCTTCCCCTGGCTTTCTGTAGCGATTTCATTTTGTGGTGCTGCCTGCCAGAAGCACTGCATTGTGGCCCACTGCAGTTTCTTCTCTGCAGTTTTCCACATGGAAGGGGTGTAAAGCACTTTCCAAGTTGAAAAAAAATCTCCTAATTTATTTCTTGGAAAGTCCTGTGTTTTCAAAACATCGGAATACTCTTTATAAGCCTGCTGGAAATGGGTATGTCTTATGTTCATTAAAAGCTCTTCCCTTCAGAAAACTGTCATGCTAGCGGATGCACTACACCATTTGCCTTCTGAAGGTATTGGCTATTATGTACCACTAAGCATTGCTCTAGCACTTCGGAATAAATTAGCCACTCAAAAGGAAGTGGGAAAGTAATGAAAAAAGAAAAGAGCCAGGACCTGATTTGGGATTTTACCAAATCGCTGGAAAACTTTCATCCATGTACAGCCACAACACAGTTTATGACAACGTGCTTCCAAGATTTACCTTGTTTATTTTATTGACAAGGTGGCACCTCACCCCGAGGTAGATCTGTGAGAATTGGCTGCGTGTTGATGCGTTGATGCACAGCGACATTCTGAGCAAGGGATGGCATTTGGGCCACAACTATCATTTTATGAACGATCTTGTTTGGTCATTGAGGTCTCAACAATCAATTCAAATGGGGTCCAACCCTCCCAAATGCCTCCTGTATGATTTACCAGGTGGGTTATGCAGCAATCAATAATATCAGCTAGAATGAAGAAAAGCTCATACTGTTATGATCTAGAGCTCAATATACACAGGTGGAAAATAAAGAGAGGCAGATGTGTAGACGAGATACTCTGAACAGCAAAAGCATGAAGGAAAGGAAGGGTGTCTTAGGAGTGATGTCTGCATCCTTAAGCACTGCACAGATCACGCGGGTCAGAAAGGAACACAGTGGGAATAAAAAGATGTATCTGTGTGAGCGAAATAATTGACTGCTTTTGTGTAGCAATTAAGAAAATGGAAGGGGGCTTGAGACATAAAACATCATAGCAGAGTGGAAATGGTGAAATGGGCTGCAGTAGGGAAATAGAGAAGTGTAAACGTTAGATAAGGATTACTGAAGTAGAAGATGGAACAAAGACAGATATAAATAAAGGTAAAAGAAGATCTGAGCTCCTACAGCACACAAGAAACAGGAACCCAGGCAGTGTGTCACTGGGGCTGCTGGAGAGCTGAGCAGAGGAAGCTAATGACAAATGAGCCCCAGGCAAATTGGCAGCCGTCAGATACAAAAGGGTCCTGGGAAACAGCTAATAGAGTGCTTATTCATTCCTTAGACTCAAAAAATCCAGGGATCTCTTGCAGGAAGTCTGGCCTCACTGATATCAGGAGTTACTTTGATGTCAGTGTCAACAGAGCCAGAGTTTCTCCTCTGACTTTGTGAGGCATGTGCCTAAAGCAGGTACTTGCTTGACCAAGTTGTTTGTTTTCAGATCTCTTGACTCCAGTTTCGTCCAGATCTGGAGGAAAACATCACAAATCTATCATTGGTTGGTGTATAGTGGTTTGTATGCTTACTGTCTTCAAAGGACCTGTATCAATTCAGGCTGTCCAAAGGGACTATGTTGTTAGATCTGACATAAGATTCAATTACTAGAATTGATCCAAACTGGATCACTGGATAGTTCTTGTAATGCTTCAATAGCTTTCTGTAGAAGCAGAGGATACAGTTTCTAGTCTGAGGATTGACATGTTTATAATAACGTATGTGGTGGTGTCTTTGGGATTCAGAGGAATCTAACAACTCAAAATCTCCATTAGGAAGGGCTCCTCAAGGCTTTTGCTGTATTAATAATTCAACATGTTTTCTTATGTAGCAAGTTATTATAGCTTGTCCAAAATCAGGCAGTTAATAGAAGGATTAGCAATGAAATGGGAATGTCTTTGTGAAGGCCATGAAAAACAGAGCATTTTAAATGTGATCCCAACTTTTTTTTGCTAATTCATATTTTTATTTGAAGACTGACTTTTCTGTCAGGAAGCTCATTAAATCTTTTCAGGGGGTCTCATTTCAACATACAAATAGCTTCTCATTTTCCAAATGAAAAATCTAGAAGGGTTTTCTAAGAAGTTGTCTGGAACTAAGTGACATTTAAAAGAAGTTCTCTCATGGACTTTATCTAGAATGGGTGAAGTCCAGATAAGTCTGTCAGTTGCTTTTAAGATGCCCTGAATTAGGTCTGTCTTGCAAGATACTTTCCACTGGATCTGGTCTCCATAGGCAATACATGCAAAAGCTTTCTTCCAAACTGAGCAAATTTACCCATTTTCTGTTTCCCATAGGTTTCTTGAATGGGCACCACTTGGAACTCAGGCTTGGTTAGCATCAAGGGCTTCTGGTCTCTTTACTCCCCACTTCTTCAGCTATTGGCTTTGCACTCTGCAGACACTGGCTAATGCAAGCAGAAGGGCTCTTTAGAAAGGAGCCTCTTTGGGGAGCTGCCATTTCACCATTTGGACTTCTTGCTTCTTTGTTCTGCTACAAGCTCACACGCCAAGTATTTGAGGACCAGCTTTGGCTGAAAACACAAGGCTTGAAAGTTAAAGAAACCTAAGAACGTGTCCAATTTGCACCAGGGGGAGCCTCTGTAATTCGTTTTGTTGGAAGAGGGCACCCAATCAGCAGTACACATATGGCATAAGTGTTTGAGAAGTTCATAGCCTGGCAAACGGAGGCGCGGCGCTCTCGTCCAAGCTAGCAGCAAAGAGACCAGCCCATCTGTGAGCAGAGCCCTTGCGCTGGGGGCTCTTTTCTCCCCTGTCCTTTTTGTTCGGTTGTTATTTTTTCCCTTCTCCTTCATTGTCATTTTTCAAAGGAAGTAACAGCATTTCAGGAAGATGGTGCAGACAGCACAATCAGATTTATAGCATTTCCACTCTCTGCTTCTCATTAATATTGATTTTTTTATATTTCATCTCTGACAGCAAACATGACTCTTACAAAAAATGAAAAGTAATTCCTTTCTTCAGTTCCCAGCTTTTCATGAATGGGAGATAACGTGCCTCACTCATTCTGAGGCAAACATTTACTGCTTCTCTACATGGTTAATTACAGTGTTTTGCTTTATTGTCTGGCACTCCTAAACAATTGCTGCGAGTTTCTCACTGAAGTCTGCAACTGAGAAAATAATTTTTTGAGAGAAATGTATTCATCAAGTTAAACCATAATAAGTCACTCTTTTTTCCAGGCTTCAAGACTTGTGTAATGCTGGGGCAGTGTAACATACACTTATAATTAATATGATTAAGGATTCTTGGGAAAAGCACTAGAGAAAAGTCCCAAATGGTAAATTATTTCTTGATGGCAGAAGGTGATATTTTTGTTATTACCACTCCCACATTTTCAGACTAAGGAGTTAATTCACCTCCCCACTAAATTACGGCAACTGGCCTAAAGTGGTAAAGATGGATATGAGAGCATTTGGCTTTTCATGTTTGTTTTTTCACTGTCTGATATCTTCACATCTGGAACAGTTCAAAGCACAAAGGAAACACCTTTCTGTCCACTCCACCAGCATGGGTGACAAAAGCTATCCTGAAGTCTGAACAGTGCTGTTCCTGCCTAGCAGATTGCAGATTTAGGTGGCATTAGGACCGTGCCCGCATGTAGCACCCAGCCTTAAAATGGGTTTGCTCATCATTTGGGACCTTCTCTAGCTTGTGTTCAAGAAATGCTGCGATCTACCTTCTTATTTAAACTTCAGATAGACGGGAAAGGTTGTATGTGTGCCTTTTCCTAACCCCTAGTATGTATTTTTTACAGAACAGAGAGTTGGGAAGGGGGAAATCTGTTAGGATAGATTTGGCTTAACTGCCTGTCTTTCCCCCATGAGCCTGAGATCATAGCTCTCCAGGAAATAAAACCCAACAGGTTGAAATGGAAACTCACTTTTATTGACTATTTAAGACTCTCTTTCATTTTCCTGAAAGCCACTTGCTTTTCACAAGCAAAACAAGTAGGAACTAGGCCACCAACAGCAAATGAGATAGATAGTCCTTTCCTTGCCCCAAGAATATCCCCAACCTGCTCAAACTATCCGAATTCAGAAAGGTCAATCCTTCATCACAGGCCTATCGCATAAACTGGTGTGTCCTCCAGGGAAGCTCTGCACCACCTCTGCTTGAGTGCTGTGGGTGAGGAGGTGTGCACTGCACAAAGCAGATTAAAAGAACAAATAAATCCCCTTTTGAGAGATGCTTACAGCTGTAGCTTTTCTTCCAGTATTGAAAAAGGCATTTGAGTGCCATTCAAGCATCCGCACACAGCACAGCAGTCATACTTGAGTTTTCTCACCACATTTGAGGCTGATTCAGTGTTAGGTTCATTGCAAATCTCCCCAAATAAGGGGAACAAGGAGGGCAGGAAGAGGGATGGAGAAACTGGAAGGAGCATGTGGTGACGGAGGACTGGAAAGATGGGATCAACGGCCTTTTGGTTGCTGGGTGCCTGAAAGGGGTTTGAAATGGGGTGTGAAGTTATCAATAGCTGTCAGGAAGCATTGCCTGTGTTTGCTGCTTCACTCACGGCTCGATACTTAAAATGGAACGATTGATTGGTTTCAGAGCACGCCATAATCGATACAGCACGTTTGGATGAATATTGCAGCTTTCCACTTAATTAGAGGTGTCTCGGTTGTTTAGTATTTCAAATCAGTAAAACGCTCGTGTCAGTGCTGTAATTTCTTAAGAAGGGAACTATTGCCCTGTTTTCTGGTCTTTGTTTTATGCATATGCATCCTCATTTCTCTATTTGTTTATGCTGTTTGCTTTAGTGTTTTTGCGGGCTAAGGTTGAGCAGAATTTGTCCTTGGGCAAAGCTTGACATAAAAGCTTAATCTGCAGCCGAAACACTTTTCTTTTTCCTCACGGGGTCGTAAAAGAACAGAGTGCGCAGAGCATGGTCATCGTGCTCCAGCGCTCCATCACCCGCGGTCAGCGAGAGGCGCTGCGAGCTGGCTTTCAGCAGCAACTTCGCAAGCGTCTGCGGAGCCTCCAGCATTCCACCGGCTGTCACCATGCACAGCGTTACAGAGATAAGATTTCAAAATCCAGGCTAACCCTTTCTTAGGACTCCATTTTTACCGTGGTGTTTTAATGTCACTGTAAAATGCCAAGCGATGCCCTACAGCAATGTGATTGATGAACACATGTCTTGTAGGGTTCTCACAGCCTCTCCAATTAGACAGCTCTCGAGCACGCGCCAGAGGTGCCTGAAGGGGGTTTCTGCTTGCTAAGGCCATCTGCTGTCCCTGCAGGGAGATGTGCTAACGAATTAATAACATGGGACTGAAGTACATGGGTACAAAGGAGGAGCAAAGGACCCTGCTCCCACAGGGTTGAGGTGTTCAAGGATAGGTTGGATGGGGCATTGAGCAACCTGCTTTAGTGGAAGGTGTCCCTGCCCATTGCAACTAGATGATCTGTAAGGTCCTTTCCAAACCAAACTATTCTGTGGTTCTACAATTCTCTGATTCAGATGTCTAAGGCCCATACAATCCACACCAGGACAATCTGACCCAGAATCAGGACGAAGCAATGCCTCTGACCCTCCATCAGCAATAATGGGTTCTTCCTAAGTGTTATCCTCTAAAGATGCATCTGGCAGAAAAAAGGGCAGGCCTATATCTCTGGTAGATATAGAAACAGACGCTAGATTTCACATGGGGGAAGAGTGAGGTCTGGCTCATAGATACGGCTTTGCCTTGCTCAAGTGCAGGGAGCACTTGCAGAAACACTGTCTGCAAGAGAGCAACTGATGAATGGATCCAGAGAGGCATGCAAAGATAAATGAGCTCCATAACCCTTGGCTTTGTCCACTCCTCTAGTCTTTAATAACACCCCAGACGAGGTTAATCTGCATCAAATGTCTTCAGCAGCAACCTGAGCATGCTGAGACAGCCTATCACTTAGGCTGTTAGCACACCTAGCCACAAGGTTTTTTACTGTCACAAGGCTATTTAAGCTTGATGCCTGGCAATTAGTTGGCAGTCTGCTGCCTGGAGAAGCAGTTCAAAACAGGACATTTGGTTGCTGGTTGAAGAAGCCTTTATTATATATAGGTACATATAAATATAGCCTAAATACAGCCTTACCCCCTCTCAGCAGCTGAGTCTGTTCAGCCATCCCTTGGCTGTGAGTGCTCTCAGACTCTCCCACAGTGTCACCAAACCCCCACAATGGTATATTTCCTCCAAAGAGAATATTAAAAGGGCAATAATTCATGGCTAAACTGTAGCAGGAACCTGTCTGCGGACACTCAGCAGCAGCCAGCACGAAATGCCTAGGCAAGCAGCCTGAGTTGCCTGCTGACCACTTCTGCTTCTGGTTTCACAGCTGAAGCTTCCAGTCTTCCTAAATTGCACCCATGCTTCTGTGAGAAGACACAGAAAGGGAAAAGTGGGAAAGAAAAGGACAAAAAGCTTTTGCCTGTTTTGGTGTGGGTTTAATTGCTGACGGGTCAGAATTTGAAACTTCCAGTTACCTCTCAGCAGCGTGTTGGAGATTTCAAGTGGCTCCTGTTGGTATTTAAATGTGCATCAGGGTGGTGGGGGATCTAATTAGGGGTTGTCTAATTGGGAGGATGTTGTCCCAAAATGCAGTGGTCTCTCAGAGACCAGAACAATCTTTGAGGTAAGCAGAGAGAGAGGCTTGCCATCAGAAAGGGGCTGCCATCATTCTCCAAGAAGAAAGAGATTAAATTAGACCATCCCTCATTTCAAAATGGGATTCCTTCACCCATAGGTTACCAGCACCGAGCCTGAAAGTGATGAGCAGTGGAGATGGGCAATGATGAGACGGTGGTGTCTTCCGGATGTTTCTTTCATTGTAATGGCTTGAAAACCCTGTGAAACTATAAAAGCTTTTTTCCTGGCTGTTTTGGACTTCAAACCAGCCTTTGCTAAGAGGTATTTTTATACAATTCTTTCTCTTTTCATCCCTTCTCCTCTCTCTCTCTTCCCCTCTATAACCTCTCTCCTCTGCCTTTATTATTCACCAGCATGTTATATTTCCCACACCACATGCTGCTCTCAAGGCAACAGGAAAGAGAGGGCATGGGTCTTTTTGAGGGCAGGGGTTGCCATGCATTGCCCACTAGAGGGACCAGACCTTTCTGGCTGTCCCTCAGGAGACCATCACGAGCAGATTGCACTGCTCCCAAGGCACAGCTCCCCCTGAGACTGGTGGAAACCATACAAAGTCAAGTGAAATCCCGCTTTTCATCCCCCCTAACTTGCCTTTCCCAAACAATAAAACCTAAGCTTGCACAGAAGCATCATGAAACACCCCTCTGGAGTGTGGCTGGTGGCTCTGTGCCTGGCTTTGCCCTCGAGGTCTTTCTGATCCCAACAGTTTTGTTAAGAATCAAATCAACTAAATTCTCTGGTGGTTCTATTTGCATGTATCGATTCCCGGAGAGGCAGGAAGTTTAAATTGGAGTGGTTGACTGGTGCAGTGTTAGCTCTGATCGATGTGGCCCCTTTAGATGAATACAGTCATCTTGCACTTAATTAGAGATGACTTGGTTATTTAACTGAGCATTTCATGTCGGGGCAGGTACCCAATGTAGCTGTTCAGCTCGCTGCCAGGGCGAACATGGCCAGAGGGTGGTTCTGGTTTGCCCATAGATGTGTAAAAGCAGATGAAAGAGAGAGCAACAGAAATGTGGAAGGGAGGATGTAGCAGAGACTCTTAGGCAGGAAGGGAGAGTGGATTCAGGTCCTGGACCACATTCTCCATGAAATGTTCAGTTAGTAACATAATTACCAAGCAGACCTCTGCCTCATGTCCTTGTGAAGAGCTGCAGGAGAAGACAATGCATTTGTCCATGAAACAAACTTTTATTTGATCCGCAGTGAAATCACTTTTTTAAGTGAAAAAACAAAGCAAAACAGAAACCAACTAAAAAAAAAGAGATAGAATAAAGGTAAGATGCCCATTTGTTTGTTTGTTTCCACTTGGTCTATTGACAGCATTTACGAATGTTCCCTTTCCTCCTCCTTGTGCTCTGAGGATTATTTATGTTGGGGTAATAAGTCCAGAAGCTTCATCTCCACATACAGCTGGACACCATGAGATGCCCCCAGTGCTCTGAAGCACAGTGGTCCCTGAGGCAGAGGGGCCTGGGGGACCTTGGTGCTGTTGCCCCATCTCCAAGTGAGGGACCAGGTTTCCCCATCTATCACTGCCCTGGCACAGGCACCTGCTGGTCCCCACCTCCAGAGGAGCTTCTTGAGTGCTGGTATCCCCCCTTTTGGCCAAGGCTTGAGCTCAGCGCTGGGTCCGAGCCAGTGCTTGGTCCTGTTGGAGTTGGTTTAATGCCTGCACTGCTTAGCATTGGATGTTTAGCCAGTTTCTCCAGTTTTGTGCGGCAAAGCACAGCTGAGCACTCATCAGGCATTGTTATTAAGATTGCATTATGTAAATTAATTGCATACATAAGCACTGGCATAGCACACACTGGAGCACAGGCTCTGCAGACTCAGGAAATGCCTGCAACTGCTCTGGATTTCCACAGTTTGAAAGCGTTTCCTTTACCTTCCATAAACCAAAGAACACAAATAGGTTTTTCTTACCCCTGGGCAAGGAGATAAATCATCCAGCACAGAGAAAGGGCATCCTACATAAGGAAGTAAGGATGCAGCACTGAAGCCTGCTGCATGCACAGCTCCTCAGTGCAGCAGCATTAAGAACCACCATGCTGTCGCATTGACAGTGTGCTATCTGAGGCATATTCCCTCATTCCAGTACAAATAGCTAAAGGTTTCCCCAGTTCCCCATTAATTGTTTCAAAATGAATGTTCTCTGTGGCTTGGCTGTATTTATTAGCATTAAAATATTTCTTTCACAGCCCCCTATTTGTTCTTGCCATTGGTCTTCAGCTTTCGTCACCCCTGTGGTGACTTGGGAGATGGTTCTCTTCTGGCGTTGGGTGGGCAGCCATTCTTCCTGCTGGACCATGCTGCAGGAAATGGCTTGATCTTAATCTTGGTATCTGTCAGACTGCAAACCTCCCCAGAAATGTGCTCCAGAACATTACTCTTTCCCTCTGCAGATGTGATCCCCCACCAGGTGGAAACTGAGTTCGACTGTGCCTTGGCATCTGCTGTGCAATGTCACTTTGATACTAATTTAACTTCCCAGGAGCCTTTTGTGGATGCAATGAGCATGTGATGATACAGACCCTCCAGTGGAGTGCCTGTAACCAGCCTGTATCCTCCTCATGCTCTGTGTCTGGTTGGAACATTCCTCATCAGTTCATGGAATTAATGAAGACTGCATCTGCTAAGCTGATTTGTGTAAATAAGGTCAAATACAGTTAAACAGTGGGTGAGAGGGTGAGCCTGGGTACCAGGGATGGGATGTGAGCTGAAAAGATTTGGGCTTACAGGTGGGGAACGTACCACAAACAGCTTGAGGTTAGAAATGGGGGAACGTGTGGTTCCTTCCAAGCATGCAAAGGCATCGGTTGTTTGATAAATTACCATTCAGATTAAAACAATTCATTATGCTTTCATTAATGAAGTTTGATGTTAATAAAACCAACCACCCAATTTTTTCTCCTCCCTGTCCCGGAGGAAAAGGTGTGGGAAGGCACGAGGAGTGGACCAGGATAAAACTGACTCCATTCATGGCCTTATCCCAGTGAATTCCCCTCTTGGTGCTTGGAAGGGGAATTTTTAGCTTCTTTTTCAGGCAGACGTGTTTTGTCACAGGGTCACCCACCCCACACACCCTTATGCTCAGCAAAAAAAGGAGCACATGCTCCCTGTCTGTTGATATACTGGGGTAAATTTGGGATTTGGGAAAACTGGGATAAGCGTAGGGAGGTGTCTGGTGCAATGGAGTTGGGGGATGTCTTGCAAAGTCATGTAGCTCTGTGGAGAACAGAGACTTTGTGGTACCATAAAGGGTGGCAGATGGTGAACTGTTCAAGGTGTGTTTCCTCTGTGGCACATCCTTTCTTAATCCCCTCTGGGTCCCTCCACACTCTTGGAAAAAGAAAAGGCCAACTGAAAATCATGAGTAAATAAGTTCAAAGTGTGTCAAGATCCAGGCAATAAATAAACCACCAGCTCTTGCATTGCTGCTGAGAGCTGGCGCATGGCCCTGTTATGCAGGGACACAAAAAGCTGCCTGCACCCCTTCTTGCACACCCTCACCCTTCAAGTTCAAGTATTACTTGCTGGAGGTATGAAATTCTTGGACACACACATGCACGAGAAATGTGTAAAGGCTTTCATAAGTGATGCAACTCTTGTATCACCCTAATAGGAGAGGTGAGAGTGACTCCGGTATTGTGATCTGCGTGAATAAGGAGGTGATTGCTACACCTGGTCTGTAATTTTGGGCTCATTTCCTAAAGAACCTGAGTCCTCTACATGCTCTTCTGCCCCATCAGCCTCCTTGGCAGCACAATCTGATTCAGAGGATGGGTTTGGTGGATGTCCATATTCTCCGGTGTGCTGGGCTACTGCAGCCCATGTCCCAGAGGGGGACCAGAGGAGATTTAGCTGCAGGTGGAAGCTGATGTGAATCAGGGGGACCCAAAGCAAGCCAGGTAGATGCTCCTGGGTTGGGGGTTATGCACAGGACATTGGCCCTACAGTGTGACTCCAGACCACTTGATGCTGCCTGTGGATAAGGTCTGATGTGAGTGGCCTCAGCACAAAACAAGCAAACTAAGGAACAAACCGCCTATAAAGAGTTCCTTTCATGTGCCTGAAACAAAGCATTTGGGATTCCTCTGCAGAAGATAACATAAGTCTCCTCCTGAAACTGTTCCTTTTGGATAAACACCATTTTTAACTCAGATATTTTAATGCATTCAGTGTGAGACTGAGGGGAGAGGGCAGCAGGAGCAGGAGGAGCAGCCAGGAATGCTGTGAGGACATCAGATCCATCTTTGGGAAGAGAAAGCCATCCTGTCACCCCAATCGAGTAATCCCCTACAGTGGCACTGCTACCACAGCTCCTCTGCACGGGGTAGGGTGGGTTAAGTCAGCGGCAGATGGGCTCTAGCAGAGGTTAGAGTCAAGAGGATATTTTTCAATATGCCTTTATTTTAATCTCCTCTTCAGCAGAGCCACTCAAAGAAAGCTGTAATTATTGCAGTATCTTTTCCCCCTTCCTATTCCACAAATGCACTTGGCTTTGCATGGCCTCAGAGGCAATTTTATGGAAGAAAATGGGCTTTTTTAGTATTTATTTTGGATACATTCCTAACAACAGACTTGCCAGGGGAAAGATTGGGGTTTTTTTGTGGGGTTTTTCTTATGAGAGATGAAATGCCAGCGCAGGCCATTATGGATCAATGAGATCTGGCATATAATTATGAAGCAAGCTCTCAGCTCTCCACACCCTTGTCTGCCCTTGGCCCCATACGGCAGCCACAGAGACTGTAATCCACATCTGTTGGTCCTGCCTCTTCCTCCTCCCTTGTACCTTCGATGACGGTGGCTCCATCATCTCCCTGTAATTACCCTGTCAGGCAGCAGCGACAAGGCACAGGATGCCCTTGGGGGTAGCAAAGTGGGACTTAACTTTGGGGTGTGCGTTAGAGCTATGCCAGCTTGTGTTTGTTTTATTTCCAGTTGTCCCTTGTGCAGCTACAGCCAAACCCTTCAGCCCCATCCTTCTGCAGGTCCCTTTTATTACAGATAAGAGGAAGGTTTCCTGCAGGATTTCAGTCCTTCCTGGAGCAGCATGACATTTGTGGAGGAGCAGGGGACCTCTCAGCCCCAAGGATGCACTTGCAGATGCTGTTGGGTAATCCATAAAGGGAAGAACTGTTTCCTGGAGAAAACAAACCAACCAACCCTTTTGTTTGAAATGGGCAAAGCTCATGCCCCACATGTGCAAGTGGTTGCCTCAAACAAGGTAGCACGTGGGAAGGCAAGGTGGGGCCAAATGTCCACAGCTGGGGGAGATTTAGCACCAGTGTGAAATTGTACCTTCAGCTTCCTTAAAAGGTTCATGGGGTTAGATCAGAGCATGGTCCACTGCAGTGGGAGTATAGCTGGGCTTGAGCGTGCTCCCCTTGCAAGAGACTTAGGGGAGGACCTGGCCCTCTGCCTTGGTGAGTTAGACCAGGATCTGATGTGGTATCTGTTTAAGATGGGAGCTGTGATGATGCATCCTCTTCTGCCAGCCCCAGGTTAACTGATCTGTTAAATCACTGTTGCATTTAGTAGCAAACTTTGTTAAATCACTTTTACAGCCATAAACACATTGCTATTTCTCTGTTACAAGTGAAATGCGTCACTTTCTATGACAGCAACTCAGCTTCTGCTCTTATAGAGCCCTGGGTCGGTGTATGCATCAGGTCCATTTCAGCCAGGTTTGGGGCTGCTGTTTGCTGTTCCCCTCTTATGTGAAGGTTGAGAGGTGTCTTTGGCCCTGGTGCTGCTTTCAGTCTTGGTTTCAGTGGTGCTCATCAAGCTTGTCCTGTGGGAAGGGGCTGTATACGCAGCGTGCCCAGGTTTATCCCTCTTTGTTTAATAATGGGGCTGCAAATCCCCGCATCTCTTTGCCTTCCAGTCCTGCATGAGTATGTGCCTTTTCACAGCTGTCAATGACACCTCCTGCTTGTGCCTAGCCTGCCCATAGCAAGGCTGTCTTTGGGTGGTTCGTTTAAAAATTATCGCAGTGCTTCAACCATCTTTTTTTATTCTCTGAATTTTATTCTCAGAGTTCCCTGTGAATTCTGTTGGGTTTTTTTTTCGGGACCAGTAGGTGCTCCTGATACCTCTCTTCAGTGGATATTTCATGCCCTTGAAACAAGCTGCTTTAGAGAAAGGATGTAAAGGCAGCATCAGGTAAATATGGGGCTGGATCTTATTTTGGTATAAGGTGCTGGGGCTTTGCTGAGAACAACAGGTTTATGTTCTAGCTGACTACAGACAGTATTAGGTTGTGCCATATGAGTGGCTGCAAGACATGGTCTTTGTTCTTTTCATGCCGGCTTAAGCAAGAGTCCCCCCTGTCCCCTGAGGTTCAGGATCAAGATGAGGAAGAGGGGATCACAGCATTTGCAGATGGTTTTGGGACACCGTCTCACCCAACAGGTCTTTGGGGATAGGGAGCTTGACTAGAGGGAGCAATTCTGTAGCAATTCTAGACCAAAACTGGCATTTGCTGCCTTCAACCCCTTCCTAACACTTCTTGAGAGATGCTGAGAACTGCTGTGATTCTACTGTCTTTTTAGACACCTTTGTAAGTCAAGTCAATGGGGTTAGAACTGAAGTCCCTGTTCAATCTGCTAAGCACGTTTGGATAGAGGTGATACAGCCAAATACAGGTTGGTGAAACACACAGAGCTCCAGAATTTTAGCTGTAGTTTTGGGGTTAATGGTGATAAAACAGCAGCTGTGCAGGAAGGGCACAGGATGCCCCTCTTTTTCAGGCAGGCTGGAGTCACCCTTGGCTCAGGCACTGGCGATATAACCCATCCTGAAGACTCCCTTTCTGGGGGGTTCAGCAGTGCAAGCTGGAGCTTTAGCAGGAATAATTGCAGTTATGGCATTGCTCTTGTTTGACACCAGAGGTCATCCAGAGCAGGGAGGGTCTTGCAGGGTGTCTCCACCTGCAGCAGGAATTGCTGGCGAGCCGGGCTCTTCCTTTGTAGGGAAGAAAGCAGCGATTCATCTCAGTCCTATTTTCTCCATCCACAGTGAGGCTAAAACAGCAGGAGGCATCTCCGTTGCTCACGGCTCCAAATCTCTTTTAAGCTAACAGGTAATGAAAAGCACTCTGCTTTTCCTTGGGTCACACTGCTGGGCTGCCATGCGATCTCCATGGCTGGATAGATGTCTCTGCCACTGCCGTGTTTCCACCATCCCTTCTTCCCAGGCACACAGCCATTCACATCTGCCTCCTGCTCAGATTTGCCAGCTTCCTGATGGGCCTTTGGCCTGAATTTTGGGCAAGGGCTGCTGTTTCAGAGCCCTTGGCTCTGAGATGGGATTAGTGGCTGGCTGCCTTGAGCTCAAGGGCTGCTGTGGCACTCACCAGCCTATATAATTTTTGCTGTCCCTGTGTACAACTGTGTATTAAAAACAGCCCAGGGAAAAAAAAGGGCACTCCAGGGCTTCCCCTTTGCAGCAGGGGAAGAAACAAGTATGCAGCTTTGCCAGGCAATTTTCTCTTTATCACAGGTTTTGTCATAGAATCATAGAATAGTTAGGGTTGGAAAGGACCTGAAGATCATCCAGTTCCAACACCCCTGCCATGGGCAGGG
>JAOEHY010031262.1:0-37918 GCA_025447955.1 Psilopsiagon aurifrons | reverse complement strand
GCTCCGTGGCGCCTCCTGGTGGCCGCCGCGCACCCCTCGCGCTGAGGTGCGGAGCGGGGCGGCCGCGGAGGGCCCCGTCACCCCCGAGGTAACCGCGAAATCCCGGTGTGAAGAGGTCTTACCGTGCACCAGGAGCAGCCCCTGAAGGGCGCAGACGGCCAGGGCGGCGCTCGGGCCGGGCAGCATCGCCGGGGGCTGCGGTATTCCCTTGCGAGGCGCGAGAAGAAAGGTCCGCAACCCGGGACGAGTTCTCTTTCCAGCAACAAGTTAGTGGAGGGCTGCGGGCTGGAGCGGGGAGGGAGGGGAAGGACGAGGCGTGCAGGAGCTCCCACTTGTTGATTCCAGTTAAATTGTTCTTCCCATTCACTGCTTCATCCTTGGGCTCCGGATTTTGTTTCCTTTCTTCCCGAGGTGCAGGTTTTACCCTATTTTTTCCCCCTTTCACAGTAACTTTATTCCTCGTTCTCTATTTCCCGGGGTGCCAGGGGCAGCGGTGCCCAGCCTGGGTAACCCGAGGGGTTAAAAAGCAGAGCAAAAAGCGCCGCAAAAGTTTGGCACAAACTTTCCTCCTGCAGTCAGCGAGCCGCTGCTCCGAGCAGTCCTCTGCCTGCAGCTCGGGAGTTTCCAGAGCCTCCCCTTCGCCGTGTGCCTCCAGCGAGGTGCAGGTGCCGCAGGGATCACAGTAAGAGCAGAGCTCTCCGATTCAAGACGAGAGGCAGCCCCACGTCCCCCGCCCTGGCTACCTGCCCGAGGCCACCCCGCAGTGCCCGGGGCTGGCGGCCAGCAGGCAGCGGGGCTTGGGCATGGCCAATGCCCACCTAAGGTGTTCTCTTCTGCCTCCTCCCACCCCGCTGGGCTCGATTTGCTTTCACTGGGAAGTTTGATGCGATTCCGAGATACTTTATAGGGACAGGAAAGAAAAAAAAGGAGGAAGGAGAGACGTCACGAGCCGAGGCAAGGGGACTTCACTCACCCTCCCTCCCTGTCATTTCATAGAGCTCCTGGATTTCCTGTTGCAGCTGCCTGGGATGGGGCAAAGAAATGAGCTGAGTTCCCCACTGCTTCCCTGCCTTGCCTGTCCCTGCACAGCCGGAGCTGCGTGAGCATCAGGTGCCAACACCTTCCTCCAGTCCTGTCCCTGCCTATCCCAAAGGTGGCCAGGGTGGTGGCCCCTTTCCTCGGGGCTCCAGAGGAAAGGGAAGTGCAGAGGGACACCGCCTGAGAATCAGGCTCTCTTGCAGGACTTTACCCCCCCTCCCCTGGTTATTGAGTACTTTGTGATTCCCTTTATGCCACTCAGTGTATCCTGCTGGAATGCCACCTCTGTCCTCCCTGTACTTTTGGGGGCAGCCGCTGTTGCGCATCTCTTATTCTTGGAGCACAGAGAAAGTTTCTTGTTTGAATAGGCTATTTCAGGTAGCCCTGATGGTGTTATATAGCATAGCTGCCTCCCTCATCTCTCAGAGCAGCTGCTTCTGTGTCACCTGAGCATTATCTCCATGCATTTGGGTGTCGACAGATCCACCCACGTGTGCAGGCTTCCAGCCTGTCCATGCCTTTGCATGATTTCAGCAGGGGGGAGCACTCCCATGCTGGCAGGGGATACTGTGGTTTTGGCAGGGGGCACCCAGATGCTCCCCCTTTCTCCTGTGCCCTGGGAGAGCTCAGTGTTTTCCCGGTTCAGTGCTGCTCCAGCTGTAAGTGCCTCTTGGGACAGAGCAGCCCCAGTTGTGAAGGTCATAAATGGGGCTTGATTGGTGCCAGGTGCCCTGGGAGTTGTCCTGGTGCACTTACGGGGCACTTGTGGAAATGCAGCCAGCACGCAGGTGTGAAGGGGAAGGGACGACTGATTCTGTGCTGCTGCAGTGCACATACCAGGTATATGGCTCGCAAACCACTGCCCTGTGCCAATGATGAGAGTGGTGGAAGCTCTATGGCTGCTCACACAGATTGTCATTCCCAGTAATGCCACAAAGGAGACACAGGGGTTAAATGAGCTATTAAACCTTAGAGTAAGGCACTGTCAGTCCCAGTGGGTGAATGGTGGGGTTTGTTTGCATGGTTTTGTTACTCTTGCTCAGTTTGTTTTCAAAAGAAGAGAAAGATTACACTTTATCTGTGTGTATATCAAGTGTTCTATCGAAACTGAGCTGTGACCAGGGTATTAAGAAGTTTTTCATGTCTCTATTATACACTTCTACATTATTAATACACATAACAAATATGTGTGCTATGAAATGCTTTAGAGCAAAGTGAGACATAAGTATGGTTCTGTGAGTACAAATCCATATGTTATCCTTGCAGGATAGAGGGTCAGAATTGATAGCTGGCGTAGAAATGCCCCAAATTCAAACAGTGAATTGCACACAGAGTAGCCTCAGGTACTTCCAGTTCTGTGAACAAGCAGCATCACTTCTCATACACAGTGTTAAATCAGGAACACTTCTCTCAACACCACATGATGTCACCTGTTAATGACATATATTTCCATATAACTGCCCTGATCATTCTAAGATGACAAATGCATTTTCTGTTCCTAAAATCAAATTGTAGAACATACAACTTCCCCCAGATGTGTATTACAGTGACGGACTTCCACATAGTTAAGGATAATAGTAAAGCCCAGTCTTACAGGGGGCTTAACTGAGGAATAAAAATTCTAGCTTATAGAACTGTAGTTTATTTCCCATTTACATGGAGGTGTTTAAGGATTCATTGGAGGTCAGTGACCAGCTGCTGGCAAACCATGTTAGAGTTGTGTAGTGCCCCAGATAATCTTTCATCTGTTGATAAACTTAATTGAGCTTTTAATTGAGATGAAATGCCTCTGGTGTGTAATTTCACCAGGAATTCTGTGTGAGAACCTGACCAAGTGGTCCTGGGAACTCTTTTTAACTCTTGATTGTCTCCCTCAGAATACGCAAAATGAAAAGTACAGTTGTAGGAGTGGCACAGTTTGTTCCTGAGCATCTTCATGTGCCTCTGGCAACCTCTTAGAGGTTTTTTCCCAATCCTAGCAGACTTCCCTAATACAACAGCATGGTCTCTTCATACAGATGGGAGAAACAATTTTCTAACTGAACTAGAACCTCTTCATCATAATACAACTCATTTTGCCATGACAGTTATTACAGCTGAGGAACTCAAAGTTCTTTACTAATATTAACAAGTGTCTTAGCCTCACAATACCCATGGGAATTGAAATAGGGCTAGAAAAGGTCATTTCATTTCCAAATGAAATGCTTTTAGCTTTGCAAAAGCACCTGGCAGTATTTGTCATCTAAGTAGAATAATAGTAGTGAGGAGATGAAGATTACTGTGTCTGGTGGAAATACCCAGACAACTGGGATGGAGAGAAATAACCTGTAAGAGCTTGGACTTATCAGGATCAGGGCTATGGCCACATGCATTGTGAAGCACTGTGTGTTCTGTAGGACCAAGGCAGTGTAGTCTACAAGACTAGAGACTAACTAGAGACTGCCCCAGGGAGTTGCCTGGCTCTTCCCTGGAGTATCTTCTATCCTTTACGGCATTGGCCTGACATGGAGGATTACATGTGTTAGACCCTTCTGTCAACTTGGCAGGGGACAAAGGGCTGGGAAACCCTTTGCTTTGGCTTGCTTTTCTGTTGGTGCTCACCACAACTAGTCATGTTTCTAGGAAGAGCAGCAGAGGGAATGGCTGTTGATGAGAGCAGGGCCTGGAATTGCATCCTCCATGGTGTGCCATGTTTAGCTTTAGCCAAAGGTGAAATGTGTCTAACCTGAATGCAGCTATCCGAATGTCGGGTGTCTGATCTGGGCTGCTGTGCTTCGTGGCTCTTCTGACTCATCCCGTTCTTGCAGACCTCTAGTTTGCAAACCTTTGGCACATGCCTGTTTGTCTCCCTCAGGAGTAGAGGGAACAGACAAGTTTAGCCTATATATCTAAACTTGGTAGGGGTAATTCTGCCCCATGTCCTCAGGTAGAGGTACTTAGACACAAAGACAGCCTTTCCAATGAGCTTCGTGGAGACAGTCCTGACCAGGGGCACGTTCAGCAGGATGGAGCTATTCTCTAGAGCAGCTCTTGCCCTTTCAGCTGGGGAGTGCTCATATTCACAGCTGTGTGCTATACTAGTGAGTGCTGGCTTGGGCAGCCAGAGCTGAGCTTTGCCTACAGAAAGAGAAGCAAGCAGAACAGGGTAAGGGATGGAAAGACTGTGTTAGTGTTTTTCTGTGTTGGTGACCATTGGTAAGAGAGAAGAAGGGTAGTGACTACCTTTAAGGACAGCAAGTTGGCAGGCCCATAGATTTTCAGTGCTGTATCAAGTTCTTTATCATTTTCCTGAGAGGACCTAGTGCACCTTTTGGATGGACAGCTTTCCATGCCCTGTAAATTCGAGTCCCCAGAAGTGGTGGTGGAAACAGACACTGCTAATTCACCTTGCAGTTTACTGCATTGTTCTGGGATAAAACAGGGCCATGTCCTATATTATTATCTATTTGATGTATAGGGTGGCTAGGAGGCATATGCTAACCTCCAGGACAGGTGAGGTGCTGGCTACATACAGGTCCCTAAGCCAGTAAACAGAACGAAAGCCATCACTTTGTAGGATATGTCATCTGTTCCCAGTTCTGCATCCCTCACACAGACAGTAGCACTGCCAACAGTAGCTGCCTTAATCCTGTGGAGAGCTGCAAAGCCATCGCTGGGTGTGCCTCTCTCCACAATCTGCTCAGGCTGTCTTTTATGCACACACATCCTCCAGTCCTTTGGGGATCAAAAGACAAGTTCACATTGGCAGTCTGTGAGCAAACAGGGTGGGGAGCTTTGTGATGAAAGCATTTTTCATTGGAAAATGGCATGTTACCAAAACAGAAACCTTCTGTGGGAAGTTTCAGTTTGGAGTAACTTCAGCTAGGGATGCAGTTTCTAGGGAAGGAAAGCACCATCCCAGCCCTGTCTGCAGCTTGGAGATCTCCTGTGGGTGCAAGGTCTGGTTTCAAGACACAAACCTGAATTAGGTGGGAAAACTGTACTCATACATCTTGCGGGAGTCCTCTGCTCAGCAAGTCCATCGGCTCTCCTTTGGCTGTTTCTTCCATCTTCTTGCAGACACATTTGCTTCCTTATTCCTTTGTTTTGAAAAATACAGGAAAAAAAAAAGGCCTCAAGAAAATCCCATTTGCTTCAAACACAGAATGGGAACAAAATGTTTCTCTAGCTGGGAAAAACATTTCCTGCACAGCTTTGTTCAAATACACAGTCATGCACAGGCCATTAGAAGCCCAATAGCCAAAGGTGTGGGGCCGGCAGAGCCACGGGCACGTTTCTGGTGACTTGCTGCTCCTCTGTGGGATGGCAGCTCCAGAGGGAAGGACAGGAAGCACACACAGTCATTAGCAGTCTCTGCAACTTTCTTCTTTATACAAGAAGGGGAAATAAGACAAAAGGTTTAATGAATCACCCAAAGCCACGAAGCAAAGCTGGAAGAGGCAACTTAGGGCAACAACAAAGCAATATACCGCTAGCAGCTTGTTCTTGAAAACTGCAAGAAATGAGGAGTTTTCCTCTGGTGTGACCTTTCATCCATCCCTGCTACCATTCTGGTGGGTTCTTTCCTCTCTGTCTGGTTGAGGCTTGTCACTGCTTGCATCTGTGCCTCATTCCCAGCCTGATCTTCCCTTACATAGTCTTTCTTGCACTAGTGCAAAACCGTTGGAGACCGGCCTGAAAAATTCTTCAACACGTGTTCATACATCAGAGGACAGCAGAACATGTCATCCTTCTGCTAAAAACATAGGGGATTAAAAGGTAAAGAGTATTCATCTCCCATTGTATGCTGCTTTGAACTGTAATTTGGTTTTTAGGGTTTAACATGGGAGAAATATGTGATGTTCCATCTCTTTGTGTTCCCTCTCCAAGGTTGTTTTTTGAACATCTCCTTGTAGCTATTTGACTCGACTTCTTTATAACTGAGTCTGCCTGGGGAGATCCTTACAGCTTATAAATATAATCTAGGCCCTGGGCCCATATGCCTCTTAAGAAGAATTAACTGGTTTGGAGCAGGAGACAGTCTCGTAAGCCAAGAGTACAAAACAAGAGAAATGGTAGGGAAAACAAATAGCCATCAACAAAAGGAGGCAGGCACAGGGTTTGGTAACTTGTTCTGCTGGAGTTTGGGGCAGAAGGACAGAGGTACCCCCCTAATGAGGAAGAGGTTCATAAGCCGGGTTTCATCCATACAGTGTTTCAGGTAAGAAAAATATTCCATTTCTTTTAAGGTGTCTTTGTCCAGATCTTCTCCCTGCAGTGACCTTCCCCAGTTAGAGGCCAGATTCCGTGTGAAAGGTTTTCCTTCACCAGAATATGAACTCCAAAGTGTGAGAAAAATGGGTTTCATCCAGCCGTAGGTCTCAGAGTAAGCGACCAAGAATGCTCTTTTTGTTTATTTTTCCTTGGATTCTAATTCCCTCTTTCTTTCTCTTTGGGGATAAACCAGGATTTTCTTTGCACTTAGGCTGAGAAACATGGTTCATGTCCAAGGTAGTCTGAAGACATTCCCTTTACACTGAAGGTTTCTGCTCGCGTCTTCAAAGCGTGTTCACCAATTAGAGCTGTCTGATTTAAATAACTGGAGTGGAGAGGGAAAAGCCTTAGAGGAAGAAAAAGCACAGATAGGCCTTGACAAGTGACAAGGCAGAACAACACTGGCGTTTCCAGAGTGCTGGCATTAATCAAGACACTAGCCACATTGATCACAAAAGTGTTAGGGTTAATTCAACCGGCAGCACAGGGCTGGAATCCCATACTGTGAGCTTTTTAACTGGCACCAGAGGGACACTGTGCCCCAGTTTATCACTTAAGTCTTAAAATGTTTCAGTGCTTACTCCAAAGACTTATAAAAGCTGTTATAGCTGCTACACTCACTCCTGCCTTTCCCTACTCATGCTGCCTAGTGCAAGCTGCAGTGGGAGTTCAGGATCAGCCTGTCCTGGCCTATTTTCTCACCCTGTTTACTACCTCCTAGTGATTGCAGCGTCTGGAGCAATGTGAGGTGTTCCCTTCAACACTGACCTGGAAGCCTGATGGGGAGAGGCCAGGACAGCCCCAGATGTCCCACTCTCTGGGTAAGCCATCCAGCAAGGCTCTGCAATCCAGCCATCAGCTGGAGAGTGTGTGGTCCTCTTGCAGTGAGGTGAATGTCATTGATCATGACACTATTTTTTCTTGCTGTTGCATATGCTGCAAGAATATGCTCAGCACTCCTTTCACTGAGCTGCCATCTTCCTGTTAGATTTCACAAGTAAATGCTTCTTGTCTCCATAGGAGAGCATTGCGATTATCACTGGTTACACTAGCTCCAAAGTAAACCAGAGAGAGCTACAGACTCAGTGCAGCCAAGCTTGTGAGGCAAAAATAGCAGGCTGGTGTGCTGAGATGATGGAAAGAATCAAAGAGGCATTGTCTACCAAAATTAAAATGTCTGCAAATGAGCTTTCGGCCAGTGCAGAGCCAAAAGAAATGTTTCTTCCATAGACTTATTTATTGTGGAAATCTGAAAGGAAGCAGTTGCTAAAGACAAATGGACATTGTGCTGGAGGTTTTAGGAACGAGACATGGTGGCACAAAGACACTGATAGTGAAACTGCCATCACTGATCTTCATTGTCCAAGCCAAGAGGGACTGAATAAAAGCTTGAGCTAAAGCCAATAGAAGTGAATGGGAAGATTCCCACTGCCTTTAATGAGTTTTTGGCTCTGAACCTAGATGAAGAAACATAACTGGCAATGAATAAAAATCCTTTCACCTTTAACAGAACAAAGTGGTGTTAGTCAAATGACAGAGAGAATCCGTTTATGATGCAGGGGTTTCTCAGAAGGTGGCCATGTCCACACTGAACAAAAAATCCAAGCTCCTTGTGTTGTCCTTGACCAGGGCAGGAACAGCAGCTATCAAGCTGGAATCTCAAAGCAGAGACACCTAGCAGAAAGCCTCTCTTCCACCTTTATGTTAGCAGCTTTGGCATTCTCTCCGCAAGGCCAGCCACTGCTACCTGGAAAGGAAGAGGTGCCATGCTGAGGACATGGACAGAGGGCAACTATGAGCAGCCATCAATAGAAACAGAAAGTGCTTCAAGAAATAAGCGCCTGCCTCAAGGCTGCAGAGTGTCCTTATGATGGAAGGACTTGGTGCAGCCCTGAGGCACTGCAAAACCAAGACTCATGGGCACAGTTAATTGTAAATTAAGGAAGGAGGTGCAGAGAGACCTTACAGGGCAGATTCATCTCTGTCCGGTTCCTGCTCGCCCCAGAGGGTGGGTGTTGAAGGAAAGCAGAATTGTTTCATCTTTGTTCCTCATCTATGCTTCACATGGAATCCAACCTTAGGAAACCATGATGGCTTTTACAGGCAGACAGACTTGGATGTAAGAGTCTTTCTCAGCAAGGTCACCGAGTGAGTCAGTGCAAGGCCAGGAATAGCGCTCAGGACCAGCATGGCTGTGTGGAGCTGGAGACAACAGGCTCTCCTTTGTCTCCCACCCCGGCCAGGGAGGCCAGCTCAGGCCCTTGTTTCAGCAGTCTGTGCCATGAATTTCAGTGATAAAGCATAACACTTCTTGGATGCTGTTTCCTGTAGAAAAAAGCTAGCAAGACCTAGCAGTTCCCAGCCACTGCATTCTGCTGTTTTGCCTGTAAATGAAGTCAGATATGTTCTTCCTGTTTCGTGCTTTTTCTCCTCCAAGTTTCTCCATTAGCAGTCTCTTAAACTCAGTGGGGTGTCGGACGTTAGGTGGAAGGAATGATCAGGCATCAGCCTCTGGTTTGACAGCATGATTCAAGCTGTTTCTCTGCCAAAGCCCACCTGTACGTTCCTGGAAATGTCACTGGATCTCTCTGTCCTGTTCCTCATCTGGAAAGCTGGGTTAACAATGTAACCTAAAGACACAGGGTTCTCATAAAAGTTGTGCTCCAGACTCTGCAGGAACACCAGCTACTGAGTACTGTAGTTATCCTGAACAAGGAGTGTCAGCCTGGTTAGACAATGGATTTGCTAGCAAGGGGGGAATGTGCTTCTGGGTTGAATGGGAGAGGGATGTCACTGCAGCCCCCCATGGCACCATGGTGTGGGGATGAGTCTGACTGGTCCTGGGAAGCTAAATTGAAACTGCAGTACAGTAAAGCCTGTGTCCCATGCAGGTGAGCTCTGCTTGTCTCTGCCCGTGGGCTTCAGTAATGGGTGAAGCTTACAAGTGAAAATAGCCACTGCTCCTCCCTTATAACCTTCCAAAACTTAGTGTCTTCTGGGGCCAGGCACCTGCCATCTCACAGCCTAACATGTAAAGAACAAAGCAGTTCTTTTGAACAGCCTTCATATCCCTAGCAACGCCACAAGGCTTTTTTTTTTCTGTGCAGAGGTTCTTTGTCTTCTGGGCATCAGGAAAAATGAGAAATGCTGCAGGGATTTTGTACATTAAACAGCAGAGGTGGGAATAGCCAGGGCTTTCAATAGGAAAAGCAAGGATTTAAAGAGCAGCTAGGTGGGCTCTGAAGGTTGACTTGTGCATTTCTCATCTCTGTTTCTATCTCTTAGCATTTCTTTGTACAGTATTTGTCTTGGTCTCTTGGCTGGCGCGTTGGGCAGTTAGGATTGAGATCTCTAATCACAGCAACCTTCTCTGTGTGTCAGGTGAGGGTTAAACTTGCAGTCTGGTTTAAAAATGAAACCAAAACAGGAAACTGCTGCTTCATCTTTTTTCTCTTCAGGCTCCTACAGCCAGACTTGTCCATTGCTCCACAGAGTACCGAGTCCATGCTCACTGCTGGAGAGACTGCCATCTGCAGCTGGCTGCATGTTTGCTCTGAAGCTGTCTCTGTTACTCATATGCTTGTGCAATGATTGGTAGGTCATAGAAAACTTTCTCTTCTTCGGAGTCCAGGGACAGCCTTAGATTTATTGTCCCTTGCTACTGGCTAAACCCAAGGTGGAACTGCAAGTGTGAAGGCAAGTTGTGCTGGTGCAACAGCCGCCATGCTGCACTGGGGAGGCCTTGGCCATTTTGCAGGAAGGGGCCAGAGCTCCACTGCTTCTGCTTTGAGTTTGCCTCAGTCCAGACTCAGATTTCAAAAACAAAGGACCAAATCTCTCAAAACCAGTTGGGAAGGAAGGGAGGAATTGCACTTCTCTGTGTCCACACAGTGTGTCACCCTTACTCCATGCCGTTGTGCACTCATATAACATTCCTACAGATCATAAATGGCTTTTAAAGGAGCCAACTTACAGACTTATGGTCTATATGCCCATGGGCTTCTTAAAAGAGCCACCAACTTAGGGACTTATGGTCCATAAACTGGCGCTGTGAAGTGAAATGGGGATTTTGCTGGTGACATCTTTAGCCTGCAGGAGCATTAAACTAGCAGCTTCTTCTGAAGGAAGAGGCAGCCTTGGGTCATGAGCCATTGTGGTATCCTGCCAGCACCAATGGGTTGCTGGGGGTGTTGCAAAGCCAAGAGCTGCCTCTTCCTTCCCAGCATTATCCAATAGCACTAAGGAAAGCAGTTGTCCTTTCCTTCTGGATTCATAGCCAAACTTCCTATTTCCACCTGCCAAATGCTGCTTGCTGAAGCCAACAGGCATGAGCACCAACACTGACAGCAGAGCCTCCTTAGCAAGGTTTGACTGTTGCTTTCACATCAGCCAAAGGCAAAAAGACTTTTGAACTCTCATTTCTCCTGCAGCTCCCCATGACCATATCCCATGTTTTCAGATCTTCCCCTCAGCTCTCCTGCATCTCCTTCAGTCACAGCATTTTCTCTTCTTTCATCTGCTTTCACAAGACCCTCACCTCCTTTTCCTACCCCATCAGCCTTTCTCATGGTGTTAGCGGTAGTGCCATACTTTCACCTTCGTTGCCTGTTTGGACAGTTATGCCACTAGCCCGTGCCTAGCTACTCTGCTGTCCCAAACAGTGTCAATGCACAGTGCCACTATTGCTCTGCACCCCTTGGGTTTCATTACGAGCATTGTGTTACTCTGGTAACAGAGTCTGCACCACCCTGCTCCAGGGAATTTGACCTTCAGCAAACTGGAGGGAATGTGCTTTTGGTAATGGTATCATTCCCACTTTCGTTGATGAAGTAGTGCTGATAGTTCATGTGGAAAGAAGTGAGGTGCAGGGTACCTTTCCAAGGAGACATGTAATTCCATTGGTGCACCTGTGGTGGTTCAGCACATCCTTCTCTTCCTCAGCTATATTGGCTTTATTATCCAATGCAGGGTTTTTTTGTTACTGTTAGAGGTACATTGCAATGGGCTCAGAAAGCCTGTCACTGTCAGTGGGGCTATCTCCTGAGGAAGAGACTATTCAAAATGCACCAAAGTTACAGTTTTGCAGATGGAAACTGATCCGGAGATGTAACAAAGAGTGTTTCAGAAGGTACATTCTGCCAATTTTATGCACTGTATTAACATTCAGTAGGCATGAAACAACCAAGAAATCCAACACTGTTTTATAGAAATAGTTTAAATATATAAGCTGCATCTTCTGTTAGTGTACATTGGCAGAATCAATAGAGCTCTGCTGCTGTACACTGCCTTTCTGCACCGTATCATTAAGTAACTAATGAGTTGTCTGCCACAGATTGTTGGAGTATGGTCACAAATTGTAGGCTGAACTGATCAGCCTGTGTTAAAGCGTTCTCCTAGAAGAGTCTTTCTTTTAGTCCCATGACATCAAAATAATGCTGCAGCTTGATAGCTGAATAATAGCATGCTTCAAATCCCTTCTCCTAGCCCCAGAAACCTGAGCTAAAGTTTAGATGTCAATTTGACAAGTAATGTCATGACATTCTTACAGCTCTAATATTAACTCATTCTGTGTGATTTGACTGCTCTCTATCCTCCTTGAGTCAGAAAAGCAATGCGCCTGAATGACAAGGAAAACATTCCAGGGTCAGCTGCTAATACTTGCTTTTTGCCATCCAGTTTGGCAGTAGCTTGTTACAAGTGCTGGCCTGGAAAACAATAGAGATTTTGCAATGGTTTGCAGTGTTATGGTGATGAAGAATTATTTGCTGCTTCAATCTTGTAGCAGTGTTGATGTCAGTCCTCCACCCTCTCCAAACAAAAAGCAAGATAGGGAAAATGCTTGAGAAAGGGGGAAAAAGCATGGATGTCATTTTAACAGCAAGTGCCCACTGAACATTTCCTTTCACCTGGGTGAGTGTCTTGGCTTCCTCCTTTCCATGGGCCATATCCCCCTGAAAACAATGGTAGTTGCTTAAACTGAAAAGTCATGTTGTTCAGTTCCAATCCTGGCTTCTTTTAATGCATTTTAGCAGCTGGAAATGAGGAGGAGAGCCAGCAGCATGGGAGCAGCCAGCTCCCTGTGTGCTCAGCAGCCGACCCACACACCATAGCGTGAGGCTGCTGCCACTGCTGCAAGGACTGTGCTGCTCTGAGCAGAAAAGCAGCAAACCTTTCTGTGACCTCAAACACTCCTTCTGCTTTTCTCAAGAGATGAGAGGCAGGTTTGAGACCTGTGGGATGCTTGCAGAGAGGCAGTGTGTATCTCAGGATGCTGGTAAGAAATAAGGCTCAGTTGGGAACAGCATAAAGGAATAGGTGAGGGAGAAGCAGCTTCCTGTATTGTTCATCATTTAGTGCAAAAACATTCAAGAACGTAAGACCATCAATAGTATTTTCATATCAGAGATTCATCTTCTCCATCGTCCTGTCTGATAGTGACTCAAATTAGAGGTATGAAGAAGGCAGTAAGGAAATAGTCTTTTCCAGGATTAGTTTCCCATCTTGGGAATGCGACCATCTTGGCACCTGCTGACTGCCTGACCTGCTGGTGTCATTTTGCTTAATAACTCTGAGTCTTTGCTATGACCTTAACCACTCTCTTCTTGAGGGCATGGATGCATTTAATATCCTCAGCAAGGTTTTCCATAGTCTGTCTGCAAGGTGCATGCAGAAGCATCCTCCTTTAAGAAGCCACCTGTGCACAACACCCCCAAACAAAGACCATAACCCCCTCATTCAGAAGGACCACGTCCCCTAGCCACAGCCCTGCAGCAATCCATTCTGTTTCCTTTCCCTCCTCACAACTGACCTGTGCCACTTTCCCCCACATGACAGTGGTTTTAGGGTCCCTCCAGGCTCAGCAGCTCAACCTGAGGTGCCTCAGAGGGGAGTTAATCATAAAGGTGTTTATTTCTTTCTCATTCTTTTAAGAAGCCTCAAGATACGAGCGTGTAAATCCCAGCCACAGACTGGAGTAAGCCTGCAGTCTCCGTAAGGAAATCACAATGGATATCTGATAGTGCACTGGACTGTGCATTCACTCTGATTTATCTGGACACAGCACTGTCACCAAGGACTATCTTTCCCTCTATTCTTGCATGATATGATAGTTAAAAGCAGTGCTAGCGATTATTTGATCATTTATGTTTTCAGCTGCCTGTGGTCTATTGCCACGTGTTGTCTCTGATGTGACAGAGGCCCTGAGAGCCATTATATGGGAAACTCCAGGGAAAATGGGAAAGCTGCTTATTTTTCTTGGCATAGGAATGATAGTTCTGTCCAAAGTGAGTCCAGTTTTGTGTGTGTTTGTATCATGCTTCATTATTTGCATGGCTGGCCCTGGTATGGGCTTTAGGGGCTGGTGGCTTTGTAATTTGTACAACCCTTGGTCTGTGCCTTTGCTGTACTTGTGGCAGTTTCCTTTTTTATTACCACTTCCTCCTGAGGGAGCAGCAATTCATGGTCAGAGGTTAACCTCATTTGCTGAAGCATCCAACTTCTGCGCCAATGCATCTATAAAAATGGAGAGTGGGGACAAAGAGATGGGAAATAAATAAAAGAGATGCTCTTCCAATGACATACACAGCCATTCTTGTTGAGACACAGAAACAAAGGGATTTCTGTAGCATCTGGGATCAATATCAAATCCAGTGTTGTGCCTTTATCGGTGTATCCTAACAGTTCTTTGGAGGAAAAGAACAACTCCATTAAGTAAAAATTGTGGAGGCATCTGCCTGTAATGGACTCTATGCCAGTCTGCTTCCTGAGCCAAACGCCAGTTGTTGGGTACCTTACAGTGCAGTATTCCCTTATGGCTACAGTTCTGTGCAGCTCTGGGTCCTCCCCTTGTGCATGCAGCACTGCGAAGCCCTTGACTTGGATGACAGTTCATGGTAATGAGTTCTGCAGATTAGCCAGGAATAAAGATGATTCTTTGCAGAGTGGCAGCAAGTGGCTGCAACTCAAACTCTCACACTTGTTCAAGCTTTCTCTACCTACAGCTTTAGAAGGAGCTGGGAAGATGTGTTGCATGGCAGAAGCTGCTGTGAGGATTCACAGCAGCATGAGGACAGGACAGGGTTTGTGTTGAGACCTTGACCATTCTTGATCTGTCTGGGCAGCTCACACTGGTGAGTGAGAGCTGCAGTTCAAGGGTTAGTGACTCTGGCAACTAGAGTGCATTCCCCTTAGAGGCCAAGCTCTTGGAATGACATGGATGTGCCAGCTGCTGCTGCCAGGCTTTGGGGTTTTTCTCAACCTTCTAGCCTTTGAATATATGTGTGTGTCTGTATGTCTGTGTGGGACTATGGAGTGCAAAACCAGAAGGCAGTATTGGTGATCAGGCAGTTGCCCAATCACGCAGCTCAGTTGCTGGCTTTATGGCAGGGCCTGTGGTTTGATTGACTGCTGTCAGGAATAGCCTGTTCTAAGAGATTGCTCACATCTCACCCACCAACCTGCTCTGCTGTTTGAGCACACACAGAGATCTGTTTTCTACTGTACATCCAGCATTGTACTGTAAGCTAATATCTTCTGGTCTTCCCCATTAGCCACCAAGAAAGGGTAACCGCCATCATTGTTGTTGGCTATTGCTTATTGATTAGCAGATCAGTTCCTGGAATTGATGCTGATTCAGATGCACAAAACTGAGCAGTAATAATCCATCTCCGACACAGAGCTGTGGGAGTTGTGTACCTCACTGAACCTCCCTCCATCATCCCATGGGGTGGGTGTTGATAGGACAAGCTCACAGCTGTGGGTGGGCATCCTGTGTGTCTCAGACAGCCTCAGGCATCACCTCCCCTGGGTGTAGTGAAGCTTCTTCTGATTCCTCATAGAGCTCTGTCCTAATTTTGACTCAGCATAGATGACTGTTAGCACTTGTGGACAGAGCAGCTTATCAGCCTTGGCTGATAGCTGGCGAGCTCTGCGATATATAAATCAGTCAATGTGTTCCTAATTCAGTCCCCAGAAATGGGCTGAATGGGATGAGGCAATAATTTTAGGTTGCAGGAGTCATGTTCAGCTAAGATGAGTTGGCAGCTTCCCTCAGACTGGAAGAAAATATCCTAACTGCAATAAAAAGCACTCTAAAGCCTGGCTTTAGATAAGTATTGAGCCTTGACACTTAACGGGAAGAAGCCAAATTTCCAGCTGCCAAGAGGATGCCCAGCTCCCAGGAATGTAATCTGAGATTCTTGGCTCACTTTGTCCTAACAATTTAATAGTCATTTAGGCTAAAAAAAGCCCCAAAGTGTTGTCCATCAAAGTGATCTTGAACATAAGTTACAATTGCCCAGGGAACTCCTCTAAGTAGCTACAGGGTTGATTGCTTGCTGCAGTCTGCAGATACCCTCATCCCAGTGCCTTGGCTATGCCCATCCATCTCCAGGCACAGCCTTGCCCTGTCTCAAACAGGCTAGCCGGAACTTGTCATGGAGAGGGAACACCAGCCCATGAACCCCAGTCCTGTGCTAAATTCCCATGGAAAACAATGGTGAGGTACTCATCCCTGTGGTTATTTTTTGGCAGGTCCTGTTTGGAAAACTGCCTGTGTTCTGTGTTTACTGATGGGAACAGGGTGGGGATCACTGCTGCACTGAGTGATTCTAAATATATGCTGCATCCTTTCAGCGACGGATAAAGCAACTCCCCTGGTTTGAACCAAGGGACTCCAGCTCCACTTTCAGAGCACCCAGACTGCGTGATCCACAGGCTGTGAGATTCCCTGGTGGCAGACAGAACATCCTGGAAAAAACCCCAAAGCCTAAACAAAACAGGCTCCTGAGAGCTAAATACAGGGATACACAGGAAAAGCTTTTAATCTTGGATAGACAGTCAGAATTGTCCTGCCTTCCTCTCCCAGAAGATAAAAAGAAAATCCTATAAACCATGTTTTACTATCCAGGAGTTTGTCTGATAAATGAGAATGGGAGGGGGGAGTGAGAGAAGAGGGAACACCTTGAGAAAAGATGAAATCCTAGGCTTGGCTTTAGGACATGAATACAAAGTGCACCTCATGCTCATAGCTGTAGGTAAAAGTTTCTCTAGGAAAAGTGTAGATGAGCAGCATCAGTATTGCATGTAATTGTCTTTCCTCTGTTTTGGACAGTTGTTTTTGTGAGGATCAGTGATAACTGATAGAAATCTCACCTCTGGCAGGAGAACAATGAACAGTGTTAAAAATGTAAATCCCACAGAACTAAATGCACTTAGAACCAGCTCTGTAGGGGCCAGAGGGTGAAGCTCTGTCCACGTGAAGATGTGCTCAGGCTACAGGTTGTCTTTGGGGCATTTGAAAGTTTTGTCCTTTTGCATCTCCATGCAGATCCCATGCTGAGCAGAGCTTGGCCAGCTCCAAACCCTGAAGGGAGGTATCCAGGATCCCCCTGCATTCAGTCATACATCCCAAATTTCCATGTCATCCTCACACACCCAGGCTTGTTTTGAGTCTTTCTCTGACCATTTGGTTCAAGTCAGTTTATGATAAGAAGTAAAAATCTCTTTATCCTGAATCTATCCCTGTTTAAGAAACAAGCAGGGGATTTCGTGAGGAGCAAGGAGAGATTGTGCAGGGAGGGGAGCTGGGAGAAGGCAGACCCCAAGTAAAGCCTGTTATTATCTTACTGTCATCTTGCAGAAGAACATGGGTGTACTTCTGACAGGAGCCCCACACTGCAGGCTGAGAGAGATCCCCAACAAAAGTCAGGGTTGTTGCAGGAATGTGTGGTAGGACACATCCTAATCCTCCTGCCTTGCATGAGGGACCTTCTCAGAAGGATCCAGCCCTCGATGCTGCCCCTGGGGAACTGCATCAGCAGGTCAGGTGTTGAGTTTGCCAGGCAGGTTGGTTTGTGCCACATGCAGGGTGTGGGGCCAGGGTGGTCAGAGGTGAATATCAGGTGCATTGAAACGTCAACAAAAGAAGTCCTGTGAAGCTTCCCCTGGTTGGCATTCCTCTCCATGCCAATGGTGTGTGTTGGACTCTGAGCTACAAGTCTGACCTGTGTGTCAAAACTATAGTTCCTATGTGCAATCACAGCAAAATCCCCACTCATGTCTACAGGAACAAACTCCACATCTTAGGATTGGCTTTTTCCCTCTGTGAAATGCTTCCAGAGCAAGTCTGCCCATTCCATTTCTTTTCAGGGCTTGCAGTTAAATATCTGTGGCCTCTGATCCTGAATTTCAGGGTCTTTATTTCAGCATACACAGTTTCATTTCATTCTCAGGTTAAAATCTGGCTCTTGAGGTTGCTTCTCTCAGCTTCCTGCAGTTACAAACTCCTACCAGCAATTCCAAGGGTGTTCCATGCACACAAGGCAGTGATCTTGTGTCACACCCAGACCCTGATCTTAGGAGTACTCATGCATCCCTAAATTAATTTCTAGTGGCAACAGTAACACCTCATTCTAAGATTAAATAGGCAGATGAGGCTGGACCAAGACAGCATTAGGTGTCCATGGCTGTGGTCCCCATGTGAGCAGCCCATGGCCTTGTAAAGGGGACGCATGTGATCTCCGTTCTGATGTCCAAAAGCTGAATTGCATCCTCTGTACCTCAAGACTGCTTTTTTGTCACCACCCTTCCCTCTGGAAGTATTAATAGCTCTATGGTCAAACAATTTCACTCATAACAGGAGGTGGAAGAAGGAAAAGTAGAACACGGACTTGATCCAGATCCTCACCTGACGGAGGCTTTGTAAAAGGAACCAAACCTACAAGTATCCCAGTGTGTGTGTGGCTGTTTATCACTAAGGCAAGAACTGTTATTGTGGTGTTAAAACATGTAAAAAGCAGAGAGACAAGTGACTGCTTTTGTCAGCTCAATTGCTTCTTCATCCTAAATATGTGTAGCATGTCCAGGACACTTCTGGCATCTGTATCTGGAGGCAGAGCATTAACCTTTATAAGCTTCAGGAGGGATTTAAACTTTCTCTTGATTTCCTATTTTACCTCTTGTGATCTCATACTTTACCTCATTATGTGTTACATAGCAGCGTGGCAGGAACAATGCACTGTCTTTTGTAATGCCTTTTATTTAATGACTTCAGAATGCTTTGAAACCGTTGGCATTAGGAGTGGGTCAGTTCTGCCTTCCTCATTTTAGAGATGAGGACAAACAGGTAGAGAGGTTAAATGATTTGCCCTGCAGAAAGGAAATGTATGGATAGTGCAATTTGGAAGAGTACATAAAACTTTTGGCTCTGTTACCTCTGTGCTTACCGCAGGAATGGATTTCCTCCTTCTGTGAAAATGACTTCCTCTGTGGTCATTGACAGTGAGCCTGCCAGTTAGAGAGATATAATTAAAGAGACCCGAAAGAAGATGGGCAGCCCAGAGCTGGGATTTCTCTCCCTACAGCAAACTGGAAGGATGGATGATTGAGAGAGTGGGACTAGCTCATGTGTGCTCAGCTGGTGGGTGGAGTAACCACAGAACTTGTCAGGGCCTCCCAGACCAGCTTTGTACCTGCCCCCCCCATGAGTGTGGGGCAGAACTGAAGCACAAAATCAAACTGCAGGGTCTTTTCCCAATCCTGTGCTCGTAGGAGACTGCAGAGCTCCAGTGAATAAACATGGGGAGCCAACAGCTATAATAAGGATTTCTTGTCTCCATTTCTGTTTGCTTTCATTGCCAATCAAACCCTCAGTGTGGAAATGACTAGGAAGCACGTTGCTGTCAAAGATCTCTTTTATTCTATGGCCTCTTGGTAACTTGTGGGTTTCTGGTAGTGACGATTTCTGCAGAGCTGGGGTTGCACAAGGGTCTCACTTTTCATTTAATGGTAAATGAAGTTTCCAGCCATCACAGTCGCAGAGAGAAGCCTGGGTGACAGGCCATAGAATACACAGCTTGAAATATTGCATGTCAGGTCATCTGCATCGAATCACCCTGAAACAGAATCAACATGGATTGCAGCGTGCTGGTTTATCACCTAGCAGAGGTATTGCCAACTTAGAAAGCAGAAGCTGTTGTGAAGCATTTTAAGTAGATCAGATTTACTCCCAGTTTATGTGACAGTACAGTGACAGCAGGTCAAATGGAACTGAATAGTATTTCAGTGTAGGCTCAAGAAAATATCTCAGGAAGCTTAAAAGACAGAACCAGATGCATGATTATGCTACACCATCTTAGAACTACAAAAAGGAAAATCTGCATTCATACCTGCTCCCTATCCATGGATGATACAGTCCCACACAAGCTATAATGCACTTTGCAGCCCCTGTTTTCAGTACCTGAGGGTTTCTCGCATGGAGAAGCTGTTTAATAAAAACAAGTCCATAGCAGTTCCTTCAGTGATCTTCACCTTTGGCTTGAAATCCGCCTGCCCTCAACCCCTTGACCTTTACCTTTGGCTTGAAATCTGCCCGTATTTACTTCCAGTTGTATCTGTATCACGTTTGCTTCTAATCATCAGGTTTTGAGTTATGAAGGAAAGTTTCTCAATCTTGTGATTCCTGTGGGACCATCTCAGTGCTACTGCAATCAGCATGAAGTGCTTTTGACTGCAATAGAAATTGTGCCATGTAGGCCTTTGAGGAGAGTCCTCTGACAGCTGAAGTGCTCTTAGACTAAGCAAATCCACCCCCAAATACAGTGATTCGGTTCTGCAGTTTTCCTCCTTGCGTGTAAACACTGCTGAGGTGTGATGATGTGCTCTTGCCAAGTGAGCAGTGTGAAGTGAGGGGATACATGAGCAGGAGCAGGTCCCCAAGTTTCACTAGATTGTAGCCAAGCTTCATCTTCTTGCCAGATGTGACCTACAGACAGGGGATGTCAAAGTGATGCCACTCTTCACTTTGGTAGGAAACATCCATGTCCTTTGCTCTGTGGCATGGCACAAACCCCTTGACAGATCGGCTTAAGGCTGTTGTCTGAAGTTTAAACTATAGCCCCTATATGAATGAAAACCTATTTCATTATCCTGACAACTTTTCCTTCCTTCTTGGTGGATCTTTGCAGAGGAAGGGAGAAGACAAGGTCTCCAAAGGCACGCCAGGATTTCCAGCAGGAAGGGCAGCATGTTCTTATCTAGGACACTTACTGGAAGGGGAAGGATGGGGAATGTTGATTCATCACTAGCTGTTGTGGAACAAATATTTAAGAAATGGCTACATTTGTGTGTTGTTTATAAATAATTGTGGGTTTCAGTGCCTTGTCAAGGGTAGGATTGTGCTGGGAAATGCTGGTGTGAGCCTGGGCAATCTGTCAACTTTGTGAGCAAACCAGCACCTTTTTATAGTCATCTGAAGAAATAAAGAGGGTTTGGGAGTCCCTGGAGCCAGAGATGAGGGACCAAGGAGTTATTTAGAGAAACAGACTGGAATATTCATGCTTGAACAGTGGCCATGAGGTGTACAGGGGCCAGAAGAGCCAGCATGACCGGTGGAAAGCAATGACAGTCCCTTCTCATCCGCTTGAAATATGGCAGGAGCTGATAGCAGCTTCAGGAATGGTCTTTTGAGGCAGAAATTGATTTTCCCAGTGGAGGAGTGCATTGGCATTAGCAGAGCACACACAGACGCAGTGTTTGCTTCCACCCCTCCAAATGGACGAAACCTCAGGAATTTTGACAGTGAAGGACCTGACTCCCTGAGAAGTAATTTTCAGTGAACCTGCAGGTTCTCTTCTGCAAGCTGAAGGGCAAAACTAAGCGTTCTTCCCCACATGAGGGTTTGCTGCAGTGTACCTGCTGGCTTGGCCTGTGAGCACTGTCTGAGCAGGGCTGGGATGGATAACTTTGGCCAGCCGTTAGAGCTGAATGTGTTTCTTTCTGTATCCAGTCTCTGAATGTCCCCGGTGCTGTTCTGTAGCTTTATTTTGTGCCAGAAATAAAGTACAATGATTATTTAAGGGCAGTAATAATGTTTATTTAAAACTATTGCAGCTAAAACCATCTGCAAAACGTAAATTATACTTTTATATTCCAATATGGGCAGTAATATTTTTGAATTAGCTCAATAGGTGTCAACAGGGCATAGATCACTGCATCTTCCCCCTTTTCTTGTTCTCAGTCACAGCAGTGATGGCAGAGGACACTTACCCTTTATTCCTGTAGGTAAGTCTTCAAGCAGCATTGCTTTTAAGCTGTTGCTGATTGTCAAGTCAAAACCAACCAGATTTCAGGAGCCAAGCAGGGCTTCTCTGATGATTTAGGATCCTGGGTATGGAGAGACTGAATGCCAAACAGCCGTTCACTTTGGGGGAGATGGAAGGCAATGGAGAAGAACACAGAACCCAAAATGATGTATTTCCCTATTGACACATGCATCTGAGAGCCCTGAAACATCAAAATCATAAAAATCTCCCCAGAAGGTTTTAAAATGATGTCAGGGCTTAGAGCCAAGCCCCCTGTGATGTATGAGCACCATGCAAGCAGTGAGTGGAGACGGGCAGGATGCAGAGGCTTTGTGGGCTGGGGCCAATCATTGAATCACAGCACAATTAGGCTTGGGAGGGAGCTCAGGCCTGATGTCACCTGGTTTAGCCATCACTTTGGCCAGGCCAGCTCCATCTGAAGTGTAACCAGTTCCCTTACAGGATACTTGATGAGGCCTCATCCAGCAGCTTGAGGACTCTGTTCTGCTGCGCATCACCTGAGCACTGCATGGGGAGGTAGGCTGCTTTGGTTTCTACTTCCTTTCTGTAAACAAGCAAATATTTCCTGGTTCAAAATGGGGGGGGGAGGAGCATGGGAAGGGAAGAGGAAACCACACAGAGAGCAGGAGATATTCTCCCCAGCTGTGAGAGAAGAGACTGAAGGTGGGGAGGCCACCAACATATAAGTTATTAACAGGGCTGAGGGTGTGTTATTTTACTTGTAATAACCAATGAAACCAGCTAATAAAGGAAAATTATAAGGTAGTCAAGGAAACCCAAATCCTTTCTCTACTGGCCAGCCTCAGGGAAAATGAGTTCTCCAATAGGATGCCATCAGGCTAAAATTACATTTTAAAGTATCTCTACCCGTGCTGTAGTAGTGCTAGATTATTGGAGTGATGAGAACTGTTCCCACTTGCCTGGCAATTTCCATCACTGTGCCACCATTAACTAGTGCATCCCTGTCTGCCACCAAGAAGGAGCACCAGGGTCAGTCTTGTCTGAGTGAATTGTGTGCTTAAGGACCATGAGTTTCATTGAACAGATGAGGGAATGATTTGGAGCGCTGTCAGAGATGAGAGTACTTGGCAATGTCTGTGCTGCTTTTGGAGGGGAGGCCTGAATCTGTGCTGAGGTTCAGCTCCTGTTGTGAGAGAGGAGAGGTAGGGATTGAAGCAGGAGCCTGATGTGTGTCTTCTCCAGCTTTGGTGTCCCTCACTGTCCCTTTCCACAGCAGTGATATGGGCTCTGCCCCAGATGGAGCTGGCATTACGTGCTGGGGATGTGGTGGTGGATACAGCTGACTTGAGAGCTGCCAGCAGAAATCTTCCCATCCCCTTGTGCACACGCTGTGTGTGGGTATGAATTTGAGATCTCACTCGTTGTTTCACCAGCCAACATCTTCCCTCGTTTCTTCATGGCTGGATAAAGTAACCATGCAGGGGTGCTGTTAGTCTGTGCCTTACACTCACTTCTGGCTTGTTAGGCCCCTCTGGGTGGCTAATGGACCCAAAATCACCCCTGGATGGGCTCAGGGAAGGTGAGTGTGGTCCCAAATGACACTGTGTGGGAACAGACATCAGGTCACTTTTAATGAGAAATATTTACGTGTCCGGGCTGATAAAGCTTCATTGTGAAGCTGCCAGCTTCCTTCCACGGGCTGTGGGACGGCTCCGTCGTGGCTCTGAAGGAAGCAGGGGCAGGGTGGAGACTGCCCCGAGAAATGCATGGGATACTTTACAGATGAGCTGTGGAGAATCCAGAGGGAAGTAGGGGCAGGAGGGCGGGAAGGGGAGTTTGCTGCTCACAGGCAGTGCCTGCAGCCTTGGCTGACACCATGGGGCATTTGGCAACCTGAGAAAGGGTAAATGCAGAGGTAACTGGGCAGGGATGTGGGTTTAGAGTGCTGAGCTCTGGAAGGCACAGTTTCCTGTTGCCTTCAGCAGTCCTACTGTGCAGTTCTTGAGCTCTTAGGTAGGAACAGAAAGGTCATCACTGCCTTCCCCCTCACTTGGGACTGCTGTCTGATGCTTCATTGCGTGAGGATGCCCTGACTCACCCCATGCCTGTGGTGAGCTGCTGGGCTTTGGCAGCACCATCTTCTAAAACATTGCCTCCTCCCACAGAGCAGTCATAAGGAGCTAAAGGACATTGTGCGTTCCCCTTATCCCAGGAAATCCTGAGGGAAACAGGAGTTGCAGTGCGGTCATGCTTTCACTGATGATGCACTTGAGTGGAACCAGAGGCTTCCATGCAGTTTTGGGCTTTTCCCTCACATTTATTCATGATTTTCTGTCACTTGAAGAGTAGTGTGAATTTCTACACTAATTATGACAATAACGTAATGTGGGAACTTGGAGGAAGAGAACAATAATAAGTAATAGTAAGTGATAATCAATTAGTCACACTGAGCTCTTTAAACAAAGTGCTTCTCATCCCAAGTGATTCCCATGCACTTGCAGGCACTGGCCAGGATTGCCCCCATTAATCTGCAGCTGGGGCTGTAGCAGAATTGACCAGTTACCTGTACTTGCATCTTACAGAGATATCCTGTGCCATGGACGACACAGATCATTAGGAAACTGCTTTTAGCTCATCTTCTGCTCCTCAGCATCTGTCCTGCTTTCTCCTGACTGATGGCAGGGGGGTTGGAACTACATGATCTTAAGGTCCTTTCCAACCCTAACTATTCTATGATTCTATGTTGGTAATTGATAGCCCATCATGTTGTCTCAAAAGAGATTCAGACAGCAGAACATGGGGCATGGATAGCACATCCTGTGCAGCTGCCAGACCCTGCATGATTGAAGCCTTTTGTGCCTCAGTGTTCCCACCTGTGGTGTAGGAGACCATGAAGCACCCTGGTACTGGAGATGCTGCAGGGAAGCTGAGGTTTGCTGAGCACCAACCGAAAACGTGCTCATACTCCAGCAGGATGCAGTGCTCCAGGTTGGAGGTGAGCAGCTGGTGAATGAATCCCAGCACCTTCCTGTGCCTGGTGGTTCCTGGAGCCATCTGGTTCTGCCCTGCACAAGAGCAGCAAATCAGACGAGAAAGAATTGTGTCTCTGAGTGAGTGATGTGGGGTTGCAGGCCTGTGTTCTCCGTTCCATGGTAATGATCTCTCCTGAGGAGCAGAGAAGAGACAGGGAATAAAAACTGCAGTGTATAAATGAGTTGCTGGAGGCAGGTCCCTGGCATTCTGCTTTGGTTGTTTAAGTTGGAAAATTTAAACAGATGTAAAAAATGAGATAAATGGGGAAAGTGGCGTTTTCTCCATTCTTTTTTAAACTTTAAATACTTCTAGCAGTAATCACATCTGACTTGATCATATCCCATGTGGTACTGAAGGAATGACACAGAACTGATGTTCCTAATGATTCCAGGTGGGCAGTTTACAGTGAGTATTTAAATATTATTATTTTATAATTATTTTAGTGGGGGATGTGTGTTTATGTAATATATATGCATATATATATAAAATATATACACACACATACACAGAGAGAGAGAGATCTACCACAGGACCACTAGCCCCACCAGTGGCACAAGCAGGCACTTTGTTTTCCCATGGGCCATGGAAGCCCAAACCTGATCTGGGAGCTTTGAAGCCAGGTTGATGTCTATTAATGTAAGAGCAAGTTTCCCATCCTTCCCCAGTTGGCTGGGCTGTTGTTCATCAGTGTGACACCCCATACAGACGCGCAGCCCGCATCTGGTCTGGGTACAGGTCCTTTGGCATATACACTTTGAAGATAAATATATTCTGATGGTATCGAGGGACACTGGCAAAAAAGAGAAACCCTTTTTTTCTCTGCACTCCATGGTTTGTCAGGGGTGAAATGTTTCAGATGTTGGTGCTTGATTGAAAAAATATCAAGTGAACCAGAAGCTGAGCAACTTTAGAACTGATTTCTGACAGCAGTTACATGTGGCTTAGCAAGATGAACTTTCAGTGTCCCCATAAGATAAAGTAGACTAGAAAATTGATGAGATAAAAGAAGAGATTGGTGAAATAGACATTTTTGATGTGCCACCCTGAAATACACTGTATTTCATTAAATTATTCATTCAGTTGGAGGAATAACATTTAAGCACAATAAGATTAGGAATTTAAAAAGACTTCAAGAGAGCTTCATTTCTCAGAGAGCACATTCAGGGACATTCTGACATTTAATTTCTTAGCAAAATGTAAAGTGAAGCTGGAAAATGGAACACAGCATTTACTTCACATTTAGATCGAGTTTTGCATCGGTTCAAACAATGCAGTCAGAGGTGAGTGAATAGTGTGCTCAGTGACTTTGCCTCTTTATTTCTGCTTACAGATACCTTGTGAACAGCTTGCAGTTTCCTCCAATACCCCCATTCTTTCCTGGGAGGTACTAGTTATTCAGCAGATATGTTTTATGAGTAATTCTGAGCCTTGCTCAGTTCTATATTTAGATTTTCTGCTGTGGTGGCTAATATTGAGTGGAGGCTTAGGTCACACATTACTGTTTCTATTCTGTGACTGAGTGCAAATACACACGGTGCTGAGCCCCAGACTTGACTTCAGATGTCCTCTAATTTCTGTTAATATTCTTGTCCTCTCTGGCACTGGTCAGAAATGAATTGAAAAGGAAAATGTGCAGCTATGGATTGACCTCAGCAGCATTTTGAGCTGCTGTGGCAGACATTTGATGTGCTGCTTTCTTACTTCTAATTTTAAAACCACCAAATACAAAAACCTGAAGCAACATTCAGCATTCAGTAGTGTTGCTTCATTAGCAGAATGCCTCTGAACACAGACCTTCTCTTTGCCATTGCCCTCTCTAGAGAGCAAGCTTAGATAACCAGCCTAGATGGAAAACCTCATTTTTAGATATCCAAATCTACATGAAATGAATCCTGTTTGAAATAAGTAATACCCCAAAAAATCGCAGCTTTGAAGAAACAGCTTCCTATCAGAAAAAGAGTTGTAGCAGACAGATTTCAATCACTGGTATATATTTCTGTATACCTGCAAATGCATGCTGATCCTCTGTGTTGTACTGGGCCCAAATCTAGTTTTGCTTACAGATCCTCCTCTCAGCGTAGAATCATAGAATAGTTGGGCTGGAAAGGACCTTAAGCTCATCCAGTTCCAACCCCCCTGCCATGGGCAGGGACACCTCACACTAAACCAAGGCTATGTCCAACCCGGCCTTGAACACCGCCAGGGATGGAGCATTCACAACTTCCCTGGGCAACCCATTCCAGTGCCTCACCACCCTTATAGTAAAGAACTTCTTCCTCATATCCAATCTAAACTTCCCCTGTTTAAGAATCATGGGTCAGACTGACAGGCACAAATATCCCTTTATATTCTGATGAACCCAGATCAGACCCTCAGTGCATCATTGCCTTTCTGGGAGTACTAAGGGGTACCACTGCTGTATCTCTGGGCTCTCCTCCTTACAATTTAAAACCATATTCTGCTCAAAACTATTAGGGGGTGAGCAATGCATTGTTTGAAATGGAGACATTACTGCTCAGGAGGTTTTCTGCTATTACTTGGGGCTCCATGTGGAATGCCAGATCCATTCTCATCGCCAGTTGCTGCACTGGAAATGTCAGGTGCTGCACACATTTGCTGTATGTCTCCACAGGGGTTTCTCTGGATATACGCTTTCTGTTACCCAATTTAGAGGCTGAACATTGATGTCTTAAGTGTTTGATTCAAAATTCAACAAATAACAAGCACTCAGGGTACAGTTCTGCATTGCATTAAAAAAGAAAATCTCTTTTGAGCTGTGAAAAACAGTGTTCTACAATTTCACCTTGAATTACTCCCCTGAAGGCAGTCTTTGGAGAAGGAGCCAGGCTGGTGCTGCGGCACATGCCTGAGCAGCAAGAAGGACCAAGGTCTGTTCTGCTCCTGCTCCATTGTGGGCTCCCCTGTGTCACTTTACAGGAGGGCTCAGAAACTCAGACATCACAGACACCTCAAAGGAGTTGCCAGTGGACATCAGCTTGGGGCTTGGAGGTCCAGGACAGGAATCATGGCTGTCCTGAGGGCTTACCTTCTGAACCTTGTTTCCTCACCTCTGAAACAGGGCTGCATGGTTGGCCCTGCCTTGGGAGGGTGCAGTGAGGTGCTGTACACTAAGGCATTTGCTATGCAGTGATTGTGTGAGCAGTGAAATATAGACAAATCTAAGCTGGGTTTAATCCAGCTAGCTCCAGGGTTGGTAGTTGGTTCTCTGCTGCAACAGGCCAGGTGTAGTAATGGTGTGACTCCTACAGGAATGACTTTCATGGCCTGTGGCTATTTTTCCGGCAAGCTGGTTGTAGACAGGCACCTTTTTAATTGTCCTTGGCAGCTGATTGATTTACTAAGGTCCAGGTTCCTCCTATCCAAGTGTAGGTACCTAACTAAGGCACCCCAGAGAGATGTGCACCTTTCAGGGGGTATTCGGACATTTGGTGGGCTAAGGTTGTTTGCTGATGTCCATCTCTTCACTGACAGCATGGTGCTGGAGGGCACCTACATTCATTGTTTAGGTGATTGCTTCAGGAGCTTGCAGCTTGTATTTTCATCTGGCTTCTGCTGTATTTTTCTACACAACTTAAAAGAGCTGAGTCTCATGGCTCCTGTGTGCTAAGGTCCTGCAGTGTGCTCAGAATCCCGATGGAGGCTGTTTCCAGCTCACTGGAGAGCTGTTCATCTTAACATTGTGCTTACTGGCATGCTGTTAGTCTTTCCTTGTGTTTTGGCCTCTTTCATCTCATTTACTCTAGTAGGCCAAATCAGAGATTTATGCAAGAACCGGGTAAAAACGGCTCTGGTGTTCAGCAGCCGTGTCAAGAAAGTCGTGCAGGTGATACTGCAAAGCAGTGTTTCCAGCATGATAGACTGCCTCTATTTGTCATTTTCCATTGGGGTTTAAGTTGTTTGCTGTTTTCAAGGAAGTTTCTTTACTCCCAGCTAGGAAGAAGCCGTGGAAATGGGAACACAGGGCAAATATCACAAAACCTGTTAAGAATCAGTAGGTTGAATTGGTCTGGACCATGTACTTCTATCCTGCTTATATGTGGGAAACTTGCAGAACATGCCACAGTTGTATGTGTAAGTATTATACTAAGAAATCTTCTTTAGTAAAGATGAGATGAGGTGAGTTCAGAACAGAACTAATAGCTCTCGGATCAATGGATGGGTTTAAAGGATGAGTAGGAAAGTGAGTGGTCATGACTCACTAGCCAGGCCTGCTGTTCAAGAGTATGTCTAAATCCAAGATGTGCAAGCTTAAGAATCCTGATAACCATGATCTGACCTGTGAACCACACTGTTGCATGCAGGAACATGAGGATCCCCATGGTGATCTCCTGAATGCTCATCTCAGCAGGAGAACTGAACCCTGCTGCTGCTTGCAGGTGCTTCTGCCCAATTCACATTCAAATCCAGAGCTTGGTACACCTTTTTATACCAAGCTCTGGTCTGTTCTTTTAGAAAAGAACAGTTGATGATATAAAAACGCAATGACAGAACTGAACTTGGTGCCATTTGTCAGTGGTGGATCAGGGCAAAGGCGAAAGAGAAGAAAGCAGTTGGCATTGCCATGACTTTCATTAAAGAGCAGAGTCAAGAGAGGTGCTATTGAAATGAGAAAGCTGTGATGTTCAGGAGGAAGGGGAATTGCAGCTAGCGGCCCTAACCTGAAATGACCGTTGCCGTACCACTGTAACCATAGCTACCTCTCTTTGAAAAGAAGGGCAGTGAGATGCGTAAAACCATCTTGATTAATGACAAAGCGAATGACTTTCATACCCACTTGGAGCAAAACAAACCATCCTTTAGCATAGCTTTCAGTACAGCTTTGTTCCTGAGAAAATGGAAGAGGGAAGGTGAGGGCATGATAGGAATGAAAAGACCTGCCATGAGTCTAAGTTATACTTTAAGTTAATTTATGTAAGAGGGGCATGTTCCAGGAAAACATGGCCAGTAGTAAAAGAAACTCTGTTACTTTACTAAATCAACTGCTGAGTGGATTGTGTATAGATAAATGCAGGCAGCATGTGACCATGTGACCAGAGGTCTCTATTACTTGATGACATTGCATGGCAGGTCCCTGAGGTGTTCCTGGAACAATGCAGTATGACCACTTTAAATCAACCCGTTTCTGCTTGTCATTAAACCACTGTGAATCAGAAACAACCTTGTTGACTGCAGCATGGTGGTTGCTCTTCACCTCAGAGGATCTCCTGCAGGAGTCAAGGGGAACACAACTTTTATTTCTGCAAAATGACCATCAGGAATAAAACCTTAGAGAATTCCTTTCAGCTGGCGGTCGTTTAAGATTTTTGAATCAGAATTAAGGAATTCTCCCCACTCCGGCCAAAAGAGAGCAGAGCGGGTGCTTACCACTCACCTTTGGGTAGAAAAGAAAGCAAAATTCATCTGTTAACCAGCCTATGAGTGAGTTTGAAAAAATCCCCATGTCCTGTCCTGCAAAACAGAGTGTAGTGAGAGCTCAGGAATTCCCAAGGCAACAGGCAATATGTGCTTGCAGAAGAAAGCTATTGCAATAAGATAAGTAAACCATTGTCAACTGCAAATAGATGTGGGTAGAGCAAAAAGGATTAGGTAGAAAGAAGGGGTTTCGAGAGGAGCACAATGGAATATTTATCTTTTGTGCTGTGTCCTTATGGAGCTCAAGGGCAAACTGAACTTCACATTTTTCAGAGGATGCGCGTAAAGAGGTGTTTTCCTCCCACTGCTTTTCAGTCCTATACGTGTATTTGCTACAGGAGATCGGTTGTTTCAGTGGCTCATTTGTGTAATCTAGCTGTTTGGTAGGTAACCAGGAGTGAAGAAAATGGTTAATAGTGCTTGCTGTTTTAACAGAGGGCGCTGATTTGGGCTGAGGTTTTTAACAGCATTTGGTGTTTAATGCAGTATTTTCCACCACATGCTTTCCCAGTCCAGCTCTTTCACTGCTTCCTCCTCTCCAAAAATCATTATATTGGCTTATAAAAGAGAATGAGATCTTCACTAACAGGGCAATGAGCTGAAGGGCTCTCTGCTTTGTAGTTGATGCTTGAAAGGAAACTGCCTCAGACGTGTGTGAAGGACTGGAGACCACAAGCTGGCTTTACATCCATCTCCCTGTGTGAAAACATGTCCCTTGCAGGGACAGGAGAGGATGGCCCCTTGGTCTTGGGGGCCACCACTGCTGCAAACAGCAGGAAATGCCCAGGGAGGGCCCAAACAGACTGTGCTGCATGTTAAGGGACCTACCAAAGGGATTGTCCTTTGCAGTCGTTGCCTTCTGGTCCTGTACAACTTCATGCATCATTTCTTCATGCTTTGGCTCTCAGATTCCCTTGTCCCCAGGTCCAGCTTGCTGTGCTAACCCCTACTAGCTATCAGGAGACCATTTGTGCAGCTTGTGAACCTCTTGGTCCTCCTTCTGTTTTCAGAAATCAAAGAAGCTTATACCAGGCTGACCAGGGCCAGTCTTCAGGCAGGGCTGGACGTTTCAGTAGAGGTCAGAACACCACCTTGTTTCTGTTTTCTGCCTTTTGCCTTTCCTTTTCCTCCCTGTGGAAGGGATTGAATCTGGGCTATGGCAGAGAATTTGGGCATGGTTGAGAACCAATCTGCACCACCAAAGTGAATCCCTGTTCAGTTTGCCCCTTTGTCTTTTGTTGCTATTCTGTGCCAGATATTTTCTCTGGTCGATGCATTGTCATTTTTTACATTTTCTCAGTACTTAATAGTGATGAAAATGGTAGGTTTATTCTTCAGAGTTCTGATAGAAATGCTTTTGTGTCCATGTTGTTTGCTGCCTCATGCCTGACATGCGGGATGGGTAAATGAGGAAATTCTTCTGCACCAATGGCAGTAAATATTGGTGTCTGTTTTCTGCCACAGAAAATGCTTTCTGTGCTTGTTCCAGACTCCTGTTCTTTGGAAGGAATTATCTTAAATTGTTGATACCTTTCCCCCGCTGTTGTTCTCAGCGCCACATTCAAGGGCGGGATGTGATTTTTGTAACAATTTAAAAATACAGAATCATTTGGGTTCGACCTGCCATAAAAATTGTGTGAACTGTTCTGCAGCACATTTGATCGCAGAAGAGATTCACAGGCTCGGGGAAGCTAAACAGTCTTCAGCAAACTTAGTTCATTTGCAGCCAGTCACAATCCTTCTCCCAGTTATTCCCATTTACTTTGACTCATAAGTACTGCAGCAGGGAATATTTGGTGAGCTCAGGATGAGAAGTCTCCATCCCAGCTGCAGTGATCAGGGGGATCCTTTCCTGAAGACCAGAGGCTGTTTGTTTCTATCCCAGACCCACAGCTGAGTCCTGCCCCTTGTGCACAGGCCATTGGGGATGCTGGATAGGGCAGGTTGCTTATCTGCTCCGTCAGGGGCCTGGCCATGGAGGTTCCGTCACTCATGTTCCATGTGTCTTGGGACACTGGGTTAAAACACCTCCGAAGGACAGTGATGCAGCACTTCCATCTCTCTCTGATGGCTCCCACAAATGGGAGCCCAAGCAGATGAGCTGCTTGGAAACAACGCTCCAGGGTCATTGGAATTATCAATAGGGCAGAGACAGAAGAAACAGGAAAATATGTGGCAAGCACATTTTGAAATAGCGAGAGACCAAATTTCTAATCGCCTCACCTGGTAAGAGTATCAGGTTGGAAGGGACCTCTGAAGCTTATCTCATCTATGGACCCACTGTAGCCATAGATTGGATTGCTCTGGGACATGAAGCCTTTGTGTGTCTCAGTCTCCAGTGCCTATTACTATTTTGTGTAGATGCAAGCTGGTGGGAAGTTGGACTGCGGGTGGACATGCTGAAGTTGTCTTGGCATTTTTCGCTCTCCTAAGTGCTGCTCTGACTTGGGTTCTTTGGGGAAATGCTTCTTGCAGACAGATGTGCTAAAATGAGAAAATTGAAGCGTCTGCTACTGTTGTGGCTGGTGTTAATCTGCAGTTCCTGTGCTGTGCCTTTGACTACTTTCTGTGGTCAATAAAAATAGAGGATTGTTTTATTTTGGTTCAGCTTCTTCCTGTTCATGGTCTCCATCTGACTCCCTCAATGGCTCCCTCCAAACTCTGAGAACACAAGCTTTTCCTCTGGTTTTAGTGCTGCCACCAAAGGTACATACATTGGTAGTGAAATCTGATGTGCTGCAATGCTCTTGTAGAAGAAAGTTAGCAGCATCTTTAAATATTCCCAGCCACCATAAGGAATCTTCTCTGCATGGCAGCTCACTTCTTAAGATTAAAGACCTGAAAATTCCCATGAGGGAAGTCTTTGGTTTGCTGAAGGATGGGTGTTGGGTGGGCAAGAGTGAGCCTTACAGCAGGGACTGAGGGATGTCTGTACCTCTTACTGAGGCGCCTGTCCTGCGTGCAGCTACACACTGCTCATCTGTCCATGGCTTGATCTCACCAGTGCCTGCCTGAGCTACTTGGTTCTCCACAGCAGGGCAGTTCCTAAAGAGAATCCCACAAGCTGAACCCATCAGAGAGCAGAGTGAGAGCAGCTTGCTGGAGTTGAGAGCCGCATGTTCTAAATGTTAAGGGAATGTCGCAGGAGATGCTTCACAGACGCAAAAGGTCACCACTGCCCAAGCTTTCAGTAAAACAAAGGCCAACTATTTTTAACTTGAAGTGGGAAGCCTAAAGCCATGAGCTGGCCTGATTGCAGAAGGCCTGTACTCCTGTGATAATCAGAGCTGTATGCATAATGTAAGCCCATCACTGCTGCAAGCTGCGTCCAAAATCTGTTCTGACCTCTGCTAATGCCATGAGCCTGCAGTCCCAGATGGGGCCTGACCTCATGAGGTCCTGCAAGCACTGCGCTGAAAGTCCATTCCTGTCTTGGAAAGTTACTGTAAGAGGCAGTGAGTTCATGAACCAAAGGTGGGGGTTAACAGAGAGGCAGATACATAATTGGCTTTACTTAGTCGTGTCCCCGTCTTCAGCTCTCCACTACAAGTGAGTGGAAAAGCAAGAGACTGATTGCCAGGCCAGTGGGACAGATGCAGGGATCTTGTGTCCTCGCAGGACACAAAGCGTTGACTCCAAGGCTATCTTCAAAAGTAAACATACCTGTTTTCTCTTTAAGGCAGCTGTGCAGAGATGGTGTCAGTGTACCTGCTGGCAGGAGTGTAAGCACTGACAGGAGAAGGTCTGCACCTCTGTTTTGTATAGCTTTCTTCTCCCTGGTGTTAGAACCAAGAGAAGCCAAGTTCTGGTCCCAAATCATTTCCCAGCATTTCTCAATGCTGCTGTAAGAATCGGGACTGTACGTGTAAGTCTCTTCTCATACTTGTGTTTGGTATGGAATAAAAGCTACTGTGACTTCTTGGGGAACTTCATGAACCAGCAGGATCTGAACATCATCTTGGATGTTGCACCACACTTCCTGAAAGCTCAGCTTGTCATCTCTGGTGCGAGTGACAAAGCTGCGTCATGAAGATAAAAATGCAAGTTCGGGCCAGTCTTACTCCTGCTGAAATAGCATCTGCAGCAGGGCTTTCCTCAAGTTTGTGAGGACATGTGGAATATTCTGATTTCATAGCAGTCTGGAAGTGCTCAGAGGGGCACACTTTGCCTTGCAGTGGTAGGCATGAGCGCTCTGCTGTTGTCCCATGCAGTTATGAGACTGGATCATTTTCTAATTATGGCACTCTGGGAGACTTTTTCCTTAAGAATAAGCTTGGAAAGCTTTTAAGTAGAGAAGCCATTTGTTTCATTGACGGCTGCTAAGAGCTGGGGACAGAGCTCTGCACCGATCCTGAAGCGCTCAGCACATCCTTGCACTTGGATTGACAGCTTGCAAGTGAAGATGATCTGTGCCGTGGGGAGGCTGCCAAGTGCACCATGAGGTCACTGCCTGCAGCAGTGATGCAGGCGAGAGTGGAGAGGTTTTGTATCCTCATTAATAAATGCAATGCAGCCTGGGCCTCTTCTTGGCTGCCTTTCTGGCAGCTCTGGTAGGAAGCAGTCATCAGTCTGACAGAGCACTGCAGCATGTTGTCATCAGAGCAAATGGTGCCAGGTACCCAAATGGATGACCCCAGGGTTAGAGTCAGCTCAGCTCCCCAGTCAGACTTTGTATTCCAAGGGGAAGTTCTGCTGGTGCCATGGTGGGTGGCTGTTTTCAACTGAGCACAAGCAGGAAGCACGCAAGGCTCCTGCTGGTTCAGGATGTGACCATACCATCAGCCCACTCTCTTTTTGCAGGCATCACAAAGTGGTTTTCCATAGTACTGTAAGAGCCTTGAAGCTGTGCTTGGTATAAAACCCAGCACAGTTTGTCATCCCTTTGGGTCTGACGAGTGACCCAGAGCTCCTGAATGCCTCCAGCATAGCCCTCTTTGCAGTGCTCTGCATTACTGCCGCATGCTGTTGAGGAAGACAGCATGTACCCAGGTTGTGGCAGCGGAGTTGCAAGAGCGATGGGGCCTTTGCTTTTTCCATCAAACCCACAAGAAATGACAGATCAAATACTTCTTCCTCCAAGTTTGCAAGGACCAGACTTTCACGTGGGCACACCCTTGTGTGGAGCCTTTCCTGTACTTCACCCTGCCCATCATAAAGCACCACACTAGCTGTTTGTACCTAACAGCCTCCCTCTGGTCTTTGAGAGAACAGCCTCCAAACCAAAACCAAGTTGCATTGCCACAGTGTCCTGCAGTGCACCCTCCCTGGGCACTTGCCAGCATTTGCCAGTACAATTAATAACAGTTAAATGCAGAGCAGAGCAGCGGGGGGATAAATGCCTTTCTCAGTTAGTTTCAAAGCTGTTGCGGATTGCACGCTCCAAATCACAGAAGGGAGCTGATGCCACGGGTGAGGAGCAATGGTTAAAAAAATCCCTGGCTGCTTCCTGGAGAACTGAAGTACTAATTAGGGCCATGGACAGTCAGCTAATTCAGACCTTAATGAGCCCTGAGGGGCTGAGGCAACAAAAGCTCAGATGGGTACACTGCTGTGCAGCCTTGGAGCAGGGCTGGTTTATTCATAAGAGCCTTGACAATAGATGGAGCATTGTACGTGCAACTGGGAGGAAGCTGTGGAAGAGGAGCCTGTGGAACCAGGTCCAGCCTTCTCTTGTGGCAGGTTTCACCTGGAAAAAAGCCAGATGCACATCAGTGAGGTTCGGGGGCTCTGTAGTGACAGCCCAGAGAGCTGCAGCATCGGGTTGTTTTGGGTTGCAAAGAGAAGTGAAACCTGTCCAAAGGTGAGACGAAAGTCTTCCTCTTGTGTTGAGGACTTTGGAATAGATCTTAAAGTTCTTCTCTGGGCGGTTACTCTTTGGTTTTATGTTGAAAGAAAGCCTTTCCTATCCTTTATTTTCTGGGAAAACGTCTTTGGTACGGGCATAGCAAGGATCTCTGTGCACAAGCAGGCCTGTGATCTGGCCGTATCCCCCTGTCACCCATGTGCAAACATGGCTGACATCTAGCACAGGATACTAAATGCCTTTAGGATATAGACCAGATATAGACTAGAATATAAGGCAATAAAGAAAACGAAAACACTCTCACAGCAGCCTTTGCAGCCTGCTCCCAGAGAGCCCCTTGTACCCTTGTGTCATCTTTTCTTGGCCCTATTTGATGTGCTGCGAACACTTTGTGGTCATTATGTGTCCCTTTCCAGCAGTGCCTTCCTCTTGGATATTTGCTCTTTTGAGGGATAAATAAATGGTCTTGAACACAAACAAGCAGATTTCCCTTTTGGGGGTATCCTGGCAAACATTCCCGGTGTCGCCCTGCTGGCTGCCAGAGCTGTGCGGACCTAAGCCCTGCCAGGATGTTTGCTGCTGTCCTCCTCCGCTGTTCCTACCCCAGTGTTGCTCCCAGGCAGTGAAGGGCAGGATCTGGCCTTTCCTCACAGGTTTCCGTAAGAGCTTGTGCCCATCTGGCTGTATCGCCATTCATCTGCATTCAGCCTGCCAGGAAGTTAGGGGTCATTGACACAGTTTTGCTATCAGAGCTCATTTTTAATGAATTAAGTTTAAATTTAATTAACTGTTTCTCACATTTTTGCACATTTTCTCCTTGCTAAGCTAAAATGCTAATGGAGGAGCAGATGAGCATGGTGTTGAGGGAGCTTTCAAAGAGGATAGCAGAGAGGAGGAAAACTGCACACACAAAGGGTCCTCCCCACCACAGGAACACCTGGGTTCCTCTCCCTCCCCATCGGTCCAGTTTTATGTACCTGTATCACATTATATGGATGTGAAAATCCCTCTGGGGCTGTTGCAGTTCTTTCTGTCAAAATAAATGGTGTTTTTTGCAGACTGCTTCAAACCTGATCTTGCTGGGAGCTTGGAAGCCCCTTCCCTCACGTGTAAATGTTGCTCCCTGGTCACTGTGGTGCTGAGTCCATCCCATTCACCGCTAATCCTTTCAAAGTGCTGTATGAAATTTTATTGTCTATGACACGTGTCAGAGTAGGCCTGTGCTAAACCTTTGACTACCAAGCCTCTGTTAGAGAGCAGTTAGGTGTTAGCTCACCTGGAAACATCCATCTGGGCAATGGTAAGAAAGGTTTATCTTGTTTCCCTGCTCCACTAAAGGGTGGTGCCTTGCTCCTTGTTTACACACCTCAGGAATAGCTCCTTGCTTCGTAAGTCAGGATCACACCCTTCCTCTCATTGCTGAAGTGCGTTTCCTGACAAAGTACAACCTGTCTCCTCCATCTGCCACAGGGATCAAAATAGCCCGGAGGGAGCTCTCTGCTCCGGCCCCCCTTCCCTGGCTCCGTGCTTCCCCAGCACTCCGGCAGCGCTGCCGGGGGGCAAATGACCTGCTGGGATGCAGCTGTACATTGCTGGGCTCCGTGTGCTACATGTGCTGTGTTCCATCCTGCGTGGAGGCACCCCGGCAGCTTTAAAAGCTGGTGCCCACCAGGAGCAGGAGCCCAGAGCGCTCAGCGTGGTCCTGCTGTGACCGCAGGCCGGCAGTGTGTTCCCCCGTCTGTATAACCCCATCCTACCTTGATCAGCCCGACTGCGTGCTATCTTCATTTCATTGTATTTTGCTATTTATAGCTAAGTTTGTAGCTATGTTCTGTTTTCTGCATCATGTCAGTATTATGCTCCTTAAATAGCCCAGCCCGGCAAATGTGTTGTTTGCTGCTACCCTCTGCTCTGCTCGTGTCCTGCTCTGTGCTGCAGAGGACAGTGTGTGTCCCTCCCACCCACATCCAGCTTCTTGTGTCTACTGCATGGGCAGTATCTTTAAGATTCTCTGGCTTTTTGTGCTACTGCAGGTAGAAATGGCTGCAGCGTGTCCTACTGAACTTGGGACCACAAAATGATGGGATATAAGTTGTGACCTCGGAATCATTATTTCTGGAGTGCTATCCTGAAGTTATTTTGCTGATATTCTTGATACATAAACCTTTGAAATTTCATTTTGTAATCTAAAATCCTAAGAGCATAACCATGCCAAGTGTAAGGTCCTACACCTGGGTTGGAGCAATCCCAGGCACAGCTCCAGGTTGGGCAGAGAAGAGATTCAGAGCAGCCCTGC
>JAOEHY010031261.1:0-62976 GCA_025447955.1 Psilopsiagon aurifrons | reverse complement strand
CTTGGATGGCATGGTTTAGTGTGAGGTGTCCCTGCCCATGGCAGGGGGGTTGGAACTGGATGATCTTAAGGTCCTTTTCAACCCTGACTATTCTATGGTCCTATGAAAACCAAAGAATAACACTGGAAATGCTGAGCTGTGTCACAGGACTAGAGCAATTCTGTAACTTTTCTATTACATTGCCTCATTATTTTTATGGAAAAGACAGAGAAGTTTCTGTTAAAATCAGCTTATCTTAAACTTTACAGGTATTTCATTTTAGTTTACCTCGCTCTATCATATCAGATCTTGTGACGTCTCCCTTTGCAACTGTCCTGCCTTTAAACCCTCCCATCAGAAAAGGTAGAATTAAATCACTTCTTTTAACCACCTAATGAAGGAAACAAAGACCACTGGTGAGTTTCCTGCAGTGAAATGTGCTAATTAGGGCAGTTCTTCCTAATCATGCAGTTATGCATCAGATTACTAATGCTGTGGGCATAATATTTCATAGTAGTATTTTACTCATAATGGCTTTTCCATTCCATTCCATTGTTAGGAACTGGATTATGTGGTTTAGGGCTTAGTTTTCTCTTTCTCATAATATTTGAGATAATTTTCACAAGTTTTGGAACAGTGAACAAACATGCTCTAAACATGGTGTTTGCGTAGCTGTGTGCTGTACATAGTGGTTTATCGCTTACAAAAGTCTAAGTATAGATAGGAACATATTTAATAGAAAAAAAGATAAGATTTTATTAAACTAATAATTACATGGATGTCTGCACCCTGCAGCGATCTTGCTTCTCTGTATTCTGGTTTTGTACCTATGGGACCAGAAACTGCTAGATGGAAGCTGTCCCTTTATTTAAAACACTGTCTCAGGTAAAAACTATCCTTACGCATAGATCAGTGACTAAGAAAAAGCTGCTTTCATAGGTGTCCATAAGAATCCTTTGATTTGAAAATACTATTTTTTCCATATGAGATGTTTGAAGTATGAATATTTTCACCAGTATAAAAGATGAATAAGCTTTTCCCAGGAGCATCTTCCAGCCCCATTCCAATATGTCAATCCAGAGCTTTGCTAAGCAGAGCCAGCCATTCATGCCAGAGTGTGATCTGGTTTTGAGATGTGACATATGGGCCCTGAGATTAAACCTCCCAACTTATCACTTACAAATTAAGCTGGGATTGAACATCAGCCGCATCAAAGTTTTTTTTTTTGCCCACATCATAAATTGAAGGGATATTTTATGGTATTCCGACAAGGCACAAATATAAGAATCAAATCAAGCAAAATTGTAAAAAAGTAATACAAGAAATGAAATCAAATACTGCAGGAGCTTAAGCTTGAACTGGGGGGAATTGATAGGAGCCTCTTTTGTACTTCTCTAAGAATGAAATGAATACTATCTTGCAATTTGTGTGGCAATGTACTGGAGAAAAATAGAGAAGGTAATCTTTAACTTAGAATGATAAGATTCCTGACCCCATTTCTTCAAATGCTTGTTGTTCAGAGTCTTGGAGGTTTTGCTACTTTTTTAATGCAATGTGAATGAGGTAAAAATCTTATTTCAATCTATTACTACTTTTTCACTGTTCATCTAAAAACATGTTGGAAATCTGAACTCCCACAAGAAGGCCCCAAAACTGCAGGGTTCTTACCTGCCAGGCTTTAACCACAGATAGATAAGCACTATTGGCTTTAACGCTAAAGGTCAGCAGCAAATTGACCCCAGTTACCACCTTTATACTAGCACAGGACTCCAATGTCTTCACAAAAAGGCTTTGTAGCCTTCAAGTACAGAATCAGAGGATAGCCTATACACTGCAATTTGAAGGGATTTTTTTGTTTGTTTGCCTAATTTCCACTAAGCTTTTGGAAGAAAAGGAACATGTGGACACTGTATATAGGAATTCTTTCGCAAAACAAAGTGCAGCTACCTGTGGGACTCGACAAAGCAGCTGTTTAAAGATCACACTAGTTTTTGAACAGGGAATGAAAGACATGATTTCAGGATCACTGTACACATCAGCAGCATCTTTGCTTAATACAGCAATGTAGCATCACTTTGTTTTTGCAATAGTACAGGATTCTGTTTAAACCTTTGGGATTTTAAGCTAAACAAATTAAAGATCAAGCCAGGGACTGATACTTTGAAAACGGACACTGATGCAATTTATTAGTAGAACGTCCTTATTGTTGAGAGGAAGCAGTGAGGCACTCTGTTGTCATGGTACGTTTCTCTTTTTTGCAAAAGCGGTGTGACACAAAAACTATGTTCAGGCATTGGTGAACAGGCTGCTTACGCAGCTTTATGGATATGTCAAACAATTGTACTTCTTGCACTTTGGCGATCATAAAGTCAGAGCTAAATAAAAAGGTCTGGTTAATGCTTCTGCTGTATTCCAAGTCAAAAAAGGTGCCGGTGAGAGTGTATAGTTTGGTAGGCTGAATCCTTCTGATAGTCTTCTAGAAGCCATGCTCATTACTCCTTCCTTGTAATGATCAGTGAAGAATGCTGTCACCCTATGGCATGGTTTTCAGAAGAGTTGGAGAAAGACAGTTCAGATGTGTGCAGTTCGTAAGATTTAGAAGCAAAGTTTGCAGAGCCATCAGATAGCAGCTGTATCTCCCTGACTTGTAAAAACTTGCCTTCACTATAATGAGACTTTGCAACAGTGAGCCTGTTGCAGCTCCTGCTTCTGACTGTATCTGAAAGCAGTGGACAGTTAATTTGTTGTTCCTCCATTGATTATAATGATGGTCAGCCATCTAGGCTGACACTACTTTTTGTGCGCAGAATAAGAATGCCTGCTGCATTGTGGCTTCCATCTAGGAAACAGCTTTCTGATTTTATCCTAACCTCTCTTTCTGATAGAACTGTGATGTAAAGCTGCATACTGTCCTTGAGCTGGGTACTCTCCTGGCCTAATTCTTTTTGATGCCTTTCTTCTGTAGTCAGCATCAGTGGGCTTGGATGTTCCAGATGATGAACTTTACCAATGGTCACTTTTGGATTTGCATATACAGCACTAAATTAATGCAAACATGTAGCTTAAAGGTATACAGTATATGTAGTAACTGCAATACAGGAGGCAGAGGTAGTATGTGCATGCTAATTATTTTCACCTCTGTGTACTTACACTGCATTTCCCACTCCCACCCTACTGAAGATGGTCATATGCCATCTGGATGTATTTGGTACAATGGACAAATAAAAAAAACCTAGATAAAATATTCTTTAGTTACTGAATCATGTTTATCAATTCAGTAATTTATATATTAAATGTTCTTTTGAATTGTTTGTATTTAAACACTATTTAAGTGTTGTGAAGGATTAGGAGATGTGAGAAGTGGTGCATTCTTCACACCCCTTTTTTCGTGCTGGACATTATAACCAAGAAAATCAAAGAATTCACTTCAGTCATATGTAGTTTAATATTTTTTTCAAGTAAAAAAACATCCTAAATATACAGCTTGTCACCTACACAAGGGTTTGTGGTATATAAAGGTTGCATTCAAAATAAGTAAACGTTAACATGTAAACTCATTCTGGCAGTATTTTTTCTTTTTAGAGCATCCCAGCTACTCCCCGTGTATTACATGTAGTATGTAGCCCAAAATGTGTTTACTTTCCAGCTTAGTGCTGGATATCAGTTCAAGTCCATTAGATCGGACTTGAAGAGTGATGGTTCAGATTGAAAGTCTTCAATGAAATTACTATTTTGGTCACATTAAGACTTTTGTCTCTCTCCCTTCCCATCTGTTTTGAAATTCCTGGCTGCTCAAATATCCATGTAGGAAGGTGCTAAAAGAAATGCTCATCATCGTATCTTGATGTAAAGGAACAAATGTCTTATGAATGCTCACTCTGATACCTTCAGACTTCCTGAGCAGTGATATTTCTAAAAGGTTTGTATTCTTCGTTCTTTGCCATGTTTCCCAAGCACAGCTGCAGGTTTTCAAGGCTTTATTTCCAGAATGCGTTTTTTAATTCATATAACACAAGCTTTATATTTAGCTTCCCTTGTGAATAGATTATTCTGCTGCTTTTGAAACCTGTTGTTTTTAATGGGCATGAAGATATGATCGATGTTTTCTGATAAGATTTCGTAAGTCTGGAATGGATATGTGTTGCTGGAATATGCCATTTGAGTTTTTTCCTTTTGTCTTAAAGGTTAGAAAGAGCAAGCTTTCTTTTCAGCATTCATTAATTGACGTGCTTTAGGTTTCTTTTCCTTTATGACGCTACAGCAGTGAAGCAGAATGTGTGGAGGCCATTCTTATAAACTGGTTATGACATACCAATGCTGAAATCATATTAAACAGTAACTGCAGGAATGCTATCCAGAGAACGGCACCTTGAGATGAAATTAGATTCTTAACTCATTTCATTAAGTAAAATTCATTCATTGACTCAAATATGATAGAAGTCATACTTTTTATATACATAAATCACAGTTGTAATCGCAAATACACAGACACAACTATAAATCTTCTGCATAGAAGTGTTAAAACCTTTTTCTAAGAAGAAAAGTCCTTTATAAAACCAGCATTTCCTTGAAAATAGGAATGTTCATTTTGATAAGTGACTGAAGGAGCTAAAATAAAAGTCATGCATATTTATTTGGAATTGTTGACAGATTTCATGTCAATAATGTTGCCATGTTTAATTATCAGAAGATGCTTTTTGGTTCATCTACCTTTGATTGCTTCAGTTTTTTGATCTTGTGGTTTTTTTTTCTCTCTGTTTTCTATTTGGATATGAATATTAATATGGGAACCTTTTAATAGCTCAATGTTATTAAGATTATCAGATTTATCTCAGATTTCAATCCATTTTTTAAAAAAGCAAAACTGACATTGAATTCATTCTAACCCAATTTTTCCATTTTGCTGTTAAACTTAACTGATATGTGACAGTCTCATTAGCACATTCAGAATTTAAGTTTTGTACACAATAATCTTGCTGTCTCGGACAATGGTACTGATTCTTTTTTTGTGCAAGTACATTAAGGCTCGGTAACCTCCAAGTTTGCTGGAGGCTGCTTTCATCTAAATTCAAGTGGCAAAGTTATAATAATCACAAAAAAAAAAAAAAAATCCCTGTGTAAAATAGTCTCAGCTGATTGCCACAAATTTAGTTTAGGAAATACCAAATACAAACCTCAAATGGCATGTTCATCACAGCGTGTGGTGGGAAGCCTTAGTTTGCCCATAGGAAGCATTTTTCTGTTCTGACAATAAACTGCTGCTCTGTGGAAGGTAGCAGGGAACCTTACTGAGAAGAATGAATTTGAACATAAGGCAATTTTCATACTGCTAAATGTGAAATCATAATGTTTTTGCTACTTAAACCAAGCTTCTTTCACAGCCTGGTTTACTGTGGCACAGAAAAAATGATACAAAACACATGAGATACTGAGTCATTGAATTGAATGAATCTTTAAGAAAGCCTCAGCACTGCTTTTAATTTAAAAAAAATCTTCCTAAATCTCTATTGTACTGAGCACATTTATATATGTGATGTATAAAACCGTTAGTTGTTCTTCCTCAAAACTAGATTTAGTTCCCTTTTAAGTACTGGTTCGTGATTGCATTTTAAAAGCCAGTTCTGCAGCATGCGAAGATCAGAAGAAAGGCATGTGAAGGGAGAAGAGCTTTGCTCAGACTGGTCTGGAGATATACAAGATGCGTAATTCAGCTTCTCATAGGAAGCAAGCAAAACATCCAGACCCCCAGAAGGGTGAGGAGTTGGTAGCTGGAAAGGCTGCGTGGTGATCATCAGTAGGAACTTTACTAATGGTACCTATGCAAAAATGGTACTAAATGGTACTAAGAAACTTTACTAATGGTACCTTTTTGATGCAAGGTATGGTTGTTTGACTATCTAAGTGTCTTCAGTGAACAAAGGGTGTGATTAGCAAAACACTTTTAAGAAGAAAGCATCAAATCTCTTCAGAGGAATCTGTTTTGAGAATAATCATCAGAGAACTTTCAAAGTCAGCTTTGTTGGCAAAAAAAAAGAGAGAAAGAATAGCATTCCTAAAAGTTCTTCCTGTTGAAAGCATCAGGTTTGTATACCTGGGGTTTTCAGGTAGTGTAAGTTGCGCCTTATGTAAAACACACATGATGAGTTCATTTAAAGTATGTTTCCTACTGTGGTCCTCAGTCAAATAGAAAATTTAACTCCTTCATTGGGCATTATGGAGAATGACCATTCCATCCCACATATATTAAGATCAGCAGTACCAACAATCAGAGCATCTGACCGAGGCTTATGCCAGAACAAAGCTTCTTTCCTTGAAAAGGAAAAGGTTTTACTAGTGTGAACTGGGAATTCTTTTAGGGTAAATGTGATGAGACAAGCAGTGAGATTCCCTTTCATTTTCAGAGAAATAGCAGTGAGATTCTCATACATTTTCTGAGAAATAGCGACTTGTAGAAATACTCTGCCCTTGCTGTGCCCTGTTTCTTCTCTGCCTTTAAAACTATTGATGTAAGGAACACAGATTGAGGTCATCAGAGTGTAGAATGTGGCTGCCTGTGGCAGAATTTGGCCCAGAACATAAGATTTCCATTCTCATCTCCTCCGTAGTGTAGAGGAAGGTAGACAGTTGATAATGTCTGTAACCTCATATGTGGGGGGTTTTAGACATTGTTAGGAATTTTGCTGCTTTATAAATGTCTTGAATTAAATGAGATTACAGTAAAAGTCCATTCTAATTTAATCCAATTAAATATAATTAGAATTTGTATTAATTTTTCTGTCAAATTTATTACCTTTAGAAAGATTTGAAATATAATATAAATTGTAGCTTAGAAGAAGTCAAAGTAATAGTGAAATTGGGGTTTTATTTTACTAGACAAGGAAATTCTAAGAGTGATTATTTTCTTCTTTAAAAGGATTTCTTTCTGTACTTGTGTCCTGGGTTCAGCAGTAGCAGTCATTTTTCTCCATCTTAGTAGCTGGTGCAGTGCTGTGAGTTTGACTTTCAGCCTGAGAACAGCGCTGATAACACCGATGGTTTCAGTTGCTGCTCAGTAATGTTTATTCTGAACAAGGACTTTCTGAGCCTCATGCTCTGCCAGGGAGGAGGGGAAGCTGAGAGGAAGCAGAGACAGGACACCTGACCCAAATTGACCAAAGAGGTATTCCATACCACAGCACGTCATGCCCACTATATAAACTGGGGGCAGTTACCAGGAAGGATTATTAGATCACTGCTCGGTTGGGCTGGATTGGGCTTGGTTTCAGGTGGTGAGCGGTTGTATTCTCTTCCTTTGTTACTTCCCTTATCGTTATTGGTGGCAGCCGCAGTGGTTTGTGTTATATCTCAGTTACTGGGCTGCTCTTATCTCAACCGGTGGGAGTTACATTCTTCCAATTCTTCTCCTAATCCCTCCAGGAGAGGGGGGGAGAGAGGAAAAAGGGGGGGAGTGAGAGAGAGGATGCGTGGTTTTTCTGAGTTAGTGCGGGTTTAAACCACGACAACATGGCAGGTCAGTGTTTATGAACAAAACTTTGGAATTTAGTTACCATCATGGCACTCTCAAGATCAATAAACTCAGGTTTTCATTCTGAACGGCATTTGCGCTAATTCAAGTGCTATGGCACTAGAAAAATAGAAATATTAAGAGAATTGAGATTGGGTTGCTTCTTTCTGCTTCGCTGGCTGAAGTAGAGCTGCTGTGTGTTCCTCAGTATATTTAACCTGCACATGAATTCCATTTATAGGGAAAGTCTGCCTTTTGTAGCCAAATTTTTAGAAAGCTGTCACAAAAGCAGATCCAGATCCAACGAGTGTATGAGCATTCTTCCTGTGTTTGTGGTGTGAATGGAACAAGTTGCATGTATTTTTGCTACATATGCTGATCAGCTAACGAAAAAGCTGTCCTACCCATGATCCCATGAGATTCATATCAAAGACTCAAAGAAATAGAGGCCATTGCAGTATGCTGCTGGTGAAGCCAGCTCCTGTGTTACTGTTCTCAGTCACTGCAATAACAAGCTTGACTTTGGCATGCTGGGAGGATTATCTGGTGATTGTTTCAGACCTTATCTGGGCTGTTTTCACCCTTTTGGAGAGTGAAGACCTTTCCCCGTGCTCCAGATCACCCGTGGGGGGCCGCATCCTCTCCCTTTCATTTCTCGAGCTGCTTCTCCTATACAGTCTGAGAATGAAGCAGACCTTTGCCATAAACCTCAAAATCCCCATCTCCAGCTGTTAGTGTGATGCTGACCATTGATTTCTTTAACTTTGGTCAGATTATCAAAGACAACAGATTTCCAGTGGTGACTTCAGCTCATCTCTAGAGCAGGAAAGAATATTTTTACTGATTTTCTTTTGTAAACTTTGTAACTCACTATAAAATACTCTCAAAATTTGATTCATCAGCTCTTGCCAGGCAGCAAATTACTGCAGATGAATAATAGATGTTCCATGCTACCAGATTTGCTTCTTTTGCAGTTATTTATTTCCTGCTATGTTAGCAGCCTCCTCTTTTCCCTAGCCCTCAGCCTGGCCCTGTTTCCAAGTGCCTGGTCTGTGCAGTCTTTTCAGTTTATGATGAAAAGCAAACAGTTGACAAGGTGCGGTAAGTAGCAGAGATTCATCATCCGTTTCTCCATTTCATGAACATCCTGCATTTTGGAAACTATTTTCATTCCTTTTGGAGCCTGGAGAGTGCTGAAGTAATAATAGCTTACCCTAGGAGCAGATTTTGTAGTAAACACTATACCTTTGTGAAGAAATAGCTATTATTATGTTCTAAAGAAAACCAAGGATACAGTTTTATTGTTTTAGGGTTGTTTTTTTGGTTTGGGGTTGGATTTTTTTACACACAATATTTGTTTTTTTATTAAAAGAAATAGAAAATTTAGGTGATTTTTACCTATCCATTTTAGCACAAATCAGTGTGATTTACCATTCCTGAATAGCCTTTCATAAGATTGACAGTATCTAGAGAGATGGTTTTTGTTAACTAGATGCTTCATAACACAGCTTGCATCTTTGTGTATTGCAAGCCAGTATTACTGTCTACTGAGGAGTGGAAATCTCACCTGTGCTTTTAAAGTCACAAGTTTTTGTAAGGAAGAAACTCAAAGCTTATTTTGGAACTTCTGTCTGTACGCGTCCCTGTAGTTTAAAGTATTCACAGTCAGTAGCAACTGAAGATCTAAGAAAAGCATTTCTATTTTGATCCCTACACAGTAGAACATAGCTCTGGGAATTTCATGCATTTTGGGTACTTATGCTACATATAAAAATAAGTGAAAGAGAATCAATATTTGTGAAAAAATGACATTTGGTCTATAAATATTAGTGGAAGAGTTTAAATATTTGATTTCACACTGCTCCAGCTAGTCCATGTTAGTATCAGAAATTAGTGTAGAAATGACTGATGCCACGGAAATTAATCAATGCATTTTAAGCATCTATAATCATATCTGATGCTTTTCACCAAGTTGGACATCAATGGAATGCTCCCCAAGTTCCTGTCCAAAGCCAAAATACTGATCTGTAAAGGGAGAGCTATTAGTCCTGCAGTGACGAAACATTAAGTAGCTACGGTAAATAACTGCTTTTTAGACAATTGATATCACTGCGAAATGACAGCTTCTTGCTGCAGTTTTTATGGTGCGCTGCAGTTTTTATCTTTGGGAATACAAAGCTGCTGGACATTTTGCAAAGCCAAAGATCAGCTTATCGATAGGTGTAATTTTAAAAACTTCATACATAAAAAACCAGCAAGAATTTGCCAGGGATTCAATGTCAGCCATCCTTCAGATTTACTGATAAAGATGTTATTTGGTGGTAATAACAAAGGTATTATCTCTGGATCAATTTTCCTTGTTCACTAAATTTGATGATAGAGCTGCAAGGTATTTCTGTCTTTTTTTCTTGCAGTATGGTAGTCACACCATGAACTGCGAAGTAGCCTATATAATCTGTTGATGTATGAGAGAGCAGCTGAAAAGTAGACAGTGTGGTGTTATATAGGTATGAATAATAAGATGACTTTCACACCTCTGATCAACTGTTACAGTTCTTATATTAACTCTAGTTACTACAAGTATTCCAAACCAAAGAACCGTAATCTCATTAATTCAATAAAATGTCTTTCTGTGAAAACAAACTATAAGTGGTCTCTTGCATAGAGGTAACAATAGCTACAACAAAGAAGCAGATAAAGGTATTATAAAACAACAGGTAAAACCAGCTAAAAGGAACAGAGAAAATCCCTGACTTGAGTGCATACTTTGATTATTATGAAAAGCTAGGAAAAGATTTTAGGTGCCTATAATGCTGTGAAGTCTGGAGAATCTTAAGGAATCTTCAAGCCTTTTGGATTTTGAAGCCAAGTTTTGACTTCATTATCATTTTTGGAGAACACAGGAGGCTTGTTACAGCTGGAGTCGGTGGGAGTTATTCCAAGGTTACACCAACAGGCATACTTGGGATATTTAAGAATGTAATTTCAGCCTCTTGGGGGAGAAATGAAAAATGGAGTCCTACCCAACAAGGTGTAAAATTGTGGCTTACTGCATTAATAAATAAGCTCATTTTGCACTGCTCTTTAGGATGATTGCTTTCAGTGCAAAGCAAATGTTTTGAATTTCAGAAAAAAAATTAATCCTTTCTGGGAACCAAATATCTAGATTAATACAGGTGTGAAGTGATCCTCACTCTTAGCTTCCTACTGTGCCCCGGTATGCGAAATGTCTCTCTCCCTACACCTGGAGTAGGGAGAGTGACTTACCCTGAGGTTGTTTCCAAGGAAGTTATTTTCTAACAGAAAAAGTACAGATTTCGTAGAATCAGTTTTGGGTTTCTGTAGTTGGTTCCAGGGAAGGAATTTCCTTCCTGAAAATACAGATTTCATGGAAGCAGTGGGGTTTTGGTTTGTTTGTTGGTTGAGAACACGATTTCTGCTATTTTCAGTCGAAATCAAGTAGTTCTTGGCCCTCATATGCTTTCATTTCCCTTCCATCAAGGCAGAGGATGCTGGGGCTTGGGAAGTCAGGGTTGTGGCTAGCTTGCTATTTGTCAGCTGCCAGGAGGACTGGAGGATTGTCCAGTTAGTTGACCAACCAAATTCAAGTATGTTATTCCACTTCACTAGCAACTCCAGTACAGCAATCCAGAAGTTTTAATTGAGTGGAAGTGTAGGCATCCAGCAGCCTTCTTTTATCCCTTGTTTATATTCATGGTATCTGCTTGGCCAGCATTTTGCATCTGATCGCTTCTGCATAAAAGCTGGCCTTGGTTCACTGTGAGAAGTAGAACATGGCTTGGCAACTTTTAATAGTAGTCCAAGCTCACACATTTCTCCTGGGAAGCACTTATTTTGCCTACACACACAGTCCTCAGCACCAGCTGCCTGAAGTTCCTTCCTGATCCCCCTGCCTCTGCAGCGTAGCAGGAGTCTGCACATTAGCAGGCAGCAGAATGAACAGGACCCAGCTGTCATGATCCCAAAATATCTCTTGACAATTTGTGCACTATTAGACAAATTCATGTATTTCAAACTCTGTTCTCTTGAAAAAGCTTCCAGTCTTGTTCCTAATGTTACTGTCCAGAGGATGTAACCGTCTCTTGTTCTGTGCTTGAGAATACTCAGCTATGCTTTTTAGAAGGGCAGAGCTTAAACACAGATGTTAAGTTAGTTCAGAATCTTCTATCCCTTATTTACTTCTTAGTGAGATTGACAGGCACTGCTGACCGTTCTTCCTTCCCTTGGCCTTTGCTTTTCTCTGCTAATACAAGAAAGCACCTTTCCAAACTGGGGTGCCCAGAATGAAAAAGAGAGAGTTTTTACAGTTTTGTTCTATGTGGGTTTTTAACTTATCTTTCTTTAACTAAAGCTGCAGCTTAAACTGAGAAAATGCCATTTTGGCTGTCACAATAGATTTCTGCCCAGGCCAATACTATTTGGAATTAGGCAGACTTTGCTCTCAGATTTTGCTTACAGTTTCTGCTCAGCTTAATTGAACACTGTATGTGAAGGGCATTTAATTTTCAGTATTATTCAACCATTGGAAAAGGGAAGAAGTTGGAGACTCACCCTAGTACTTTAGCACTTGTCAATTCCTCATCTGTGATGTCCCACTACAGCTAAGACACTGTGTGGATGTCTTCCCCCATAAGCTAAATTCTGCATGATCTAAAACTGTTTTTAGCTGGCAGACTTCTGACTACTTGTTTGGTAATGTCCACTAAAAAGATATTTTGCCGCAGCACATGGAAAATACAATTTGAAGAATTCAGCATTTTTGTGCTTCCAGGGTAGTTATGTTTTCCCTCTGACCTTCTCTAGGTGGTGGTGGACACAAACTTCCTGGGGTGCATAAGGGCCATAACTGAGAAAAGGTTCTTCATCTTCTTGTTTCTCATGGGAGATAAAATCTTTGCTGCTGAGTTATCACTGTCGTTTTTCTGAGAAGCTGATTTCATAGCTTTGCAGATTTTAGCTTCCTGCTGTGATATTTCTCTTCCTGTTCTCTACACCAGACAATATTGGAATGGCTGACAGAAGCCTTGATGTTTTATAAGCAGTCATCATTTTTTCTCTTCATTATTTATGTTAAATTTAGCTCCGTTTCTCTAGACTGTTGCTGCTACTGATTGATAGAATCATAGAATGATTTGGGTTGCAGAGAATCCCCATCTAGTCCAATCCTCCCTTTCTAGAGATGGGCATCTACCACCTCTCTGGGCAACTTGTGCCAGTGTTTCACCACCCTTATTGAAAATAATATCTTCTTATATCTAGTCTCAATCTACCCTCTTTTGGTTTAAAACTGCTACCCCTTGTCATATTGCTAAAGGCCCTACTAAAAAGTCTTTCTCCTTCTTTTCTATCAGCCCCCTCTAAGTATAGAAAGGCTTCAATAAAGTCTCCCCAGAGCCTTGTCTTCTTCCAGGCTGAGCAACCCCAACTCTCTCAGCCTTTTCTCATTGCAGAGGTGCTCCAGCCTCTCGTGATTTTTGTGGCCTATTCTGGAGCTGCTCCAGCAGGTCCATGTCTTTCCTATACTGAGGATTCCAGAGCTGCATGCAGTGCTGGGGTGTCACCAGAGCAGAGCAGAGGGACAGAATCCCTTCCCTTGAGCTCATGCTCCTTTGGATACAGCCCAGTATATGTTTGAATTCCTGGGCTGTGATAGAAAAACCTGACAAGATATTTTGTGGAGGGAAAACCAGAATTAGTTCTGAGATGATATCTGTTAATATATTTCTGTTTTCAAGAATCCTTTGGCATCCAAATGTATCCTTGATTCAGTGTCTGATTGACTGGCACTGCTTGATGTAAGTATATAATAGCATAACTTCTTCCAACATGTTTATGTCAGAACTCAAGTTCCTCATTTATTGCTTCCCAGACCATCCAGTCGTGTTATACGCTATAAACATGTAAGAGGCATGAAGAAATAGCACTGAATTAGTTTCTATCTTCTCTCAATGGCTGTTGAAATCTACCCTGACAGAAACAAAATCACTTTCAGTTCTGAGACTATGATTGGGCTTCTGTTCAAAGTGGCCCACTTCTTGAAAAAGAGACAAACTTGCAAGATTCTTCCCAAACTTAGGCTTTTTTTTCATTATTTTTCTTTATTTTAATCCAAAAAGCTATCACCATGCAGGTGTTTTCAGATGGTATTCTCAAATCTTATTCAGAACCTGAGCATGCACCAGTCACACTTCACAACAGCCGTGTTGCAATTTCTCTAGGAATTAAGATGTGTAATTCTGGCGCCCCATATTCACCTTACAAGCTAACTGCTACCTGAAGTTATTGTCATGAATAACTGAAGGATGAGCAACTGAGTCAATTGGTTTTTGAGGCACTAGACGTGACCTTTGGTTATTGGGAAGGGCAAAATACAGCTGTGTGCCATCTCTCAGTTGGTACTCCCACTGAGAGCAGTGAGTCTCCACTGATCAACTACCCTGGTTTCCATTGAAGTTATGAAGTGTTTCTATTCTATTTTTACTGAAGGAAAATTTTCAATTCATGCTTTCCCCATTTTTGAAAGCTTTTAGTGAAATTCTCTGAGCAATTTATGTAGCTGTCCTAGTTTTGGCTAGGATAGAGTTAATTTTCTTCCTTGTAGCTGGTACAGTGCTGCATATGGGATTTAGGATGAGAATAATGTTGATAACACACTAATGTTTTAGTGGTTGCTGAGCAGCTCTTACATAGAGTCAAGGACTTTTCAGCTTCTCACCCATCCCCCCCAGTGAGGAGCTCAAGAAGTCAGGAGGGGACACAGCCACGACAGCTGACCCCAGGGTTATTCCATACCATATGGCATTATGCTCAGTATGTAAACTACAGGGACATTCAGAGTGATGGCATTTGTCTTCCCAAGTCACCGTTATGTGTGATGGAGCCCTGCTGTCCTGGGAATGGCTGAACACCTGCCCGCCCATGAGAGGTGGTGGATGAATTCCTGGCTTTGCTCCGCTTGTGCACATAGTTTTGCTTTACCTGTTAAAGTGTCTTTATCTCAGCCCATAAGTTTTCTTACTTTTCTTCTTTGGATTTTCACCCCCACCCACCAGGATTGAGTGACCAGCTCTGTGGTGCTCAGTTGCCAGCTGGGGCTAAACCATAACAGTAATAAACCCTGTGTGCCTCTGTGTTGCCTTGTTCAAAACTAGCCCTCCTAACAATTCCTATTACAAATAATTTTACTAATTGGTCAGATGAAGTGCATCAAAACTGTAGTGTCATCATTTTTCCCACTCAATAACTGATTTGCTCTTTCCACAGATGACGTTACCATATTTGATTTTAATAACTTCAACTGCTTGTGACCCTAACAATTTTCTGTCCATGCTAGTGATGTACCATAGTTTCTGTTTCTTTTTGCAAGTCATTGTTCAGTTTCCTGGTTTGTAGTACAACTCTCTATTAATTTATCACTTGTTTATACAGAGCACAGGGTTTATCTCCATTCTTCATCTTTGATTAGCTCCTGCAAGTACCTCTTTTTTTTTTACTGCATATTCATCTTCTTTTATGATTCATTCAACAATCCTATGTCGGCAACTTTACGTCTTTCCTTTTCCTGCAACTGAACTACTGCCCATTTCCTCAAGTGCTCCTATGCTGATGTTTTGACCTTCAATCACAGCTTTGTAGTTCACTTTTTTCTTTATCTTTTGTTTTGTGTTTTCCAGCTGTAGTGCTTCTTGCTTCCACGCCTGTTTTTTGTCACTATAATTATCAGACACACATGACACTTCCTTATTAGCTTCCTTTATTCTTTTACCTGCTTTTAGTTCTCATCTTTAATTTTGGCTTCTACTACTAATGTTTCCCTCCTGTTCTAAAAACTGTATAATATATTCCAATCCTACCACATCTTTCCCCACCCTGCTCTTTCTGTTTCTACTTCCCTTCCCCACTGTCATAGTTGATACCATCTTGATGAATAAATTATCAAGATTGTTCTACAAGAAATCTGTCATGTGGTATGTGACCTCTTTTAAATCAGATTTAGCTATGAATTCCATATTAGTACTGCATAAGCTGCGCTTATGTAAATGTATAAGAACTGGTGTCTGGCAATTTCTTCTGAAGACTTCCTGTCTTTGTTCAGCTTTTCTATCCTTCTATAATTTATCACCTTTAGGAAAAAATAGGTGACTCTGAAGAGGATGTTTTGCCCCAATTATTGTTTGATTGAAGTTCAAACAGATGTACTCAATACTTGGTCTTGTAAGGAAGTTAGGTGTTACATATTGAGAAATAAATGCATATGGATATGTGAAAAAGGTGGTGGTGGGGGGGGTGTCCCAGCTTTAGTCTTTCATAATTAATAAAGGGTAAAAGTGTCACATTATGATCATGATAATCACTTTCAGGTTTTTAGCTCAGCCAGAAGATAGTACTGGAAACCTCAGTTAAAGGTTACTCTAAACATTTCTCTGAATGTTCTAGATTAAGTGAACATCTGTACTGCTTGCCTTTTATTAGCACTTAGCTGAAAAAATATGTTAAAAGTGCATTCTTTAGTGGCTAAGCAGAAGATCCAGGGGTAACTCCATGAACTTGCAAGGAAAAACATTAATTTTGGTGTTTTCCTTTTATGTTCTGAAAATGCTGCAATTATCTCAGACTTCTCATAACGATAAGAAACATTAGCAAGTTACAAAGTAAAAGCAGGCTGGAGGAAGATGAATGAAAAATAAAGCTTTTTGGTTATCCAGCTTCTCTGGGCTGTTTCTTAAAGCACAATGATCAATCTGATGGTTAATCCCGTGTACTACTCTTTCTAGTGTAAAGGTTTTAAGACACATTTTCTGTCTCTCCCTATGTTATCGCAGCTTTTCAAAGAGTTGATACCAAGAAAGGGTAACAATTATCTCTGCCTTCTAAGAAGGTGTATAGTTATTGGTGCAACTTAAGCTCCTGGATCTTGTTTGTAGAGTGAAAGTCTTGCAAAATGGATTCAAATCCAAGCCAGCCTTTGTATGATAACTGAAAGGAGGATAATACATTTGGGGTCCCTATATACAGAATATAGGCTGTTCCTGATATCATTTACACTGCTCAAGAGCTAAGGATTCGTTACATCTAGATTGCAACTCAGTGCAGAAAATCAGCCCTACGTCTCCCTAAAAACATGTTCTCTTCCTATAGTCTGTGAGGTTTAAAATGAACATCTTTCAACATTTTAGTCTCTATTTCACATTACTTCTATAAAAGAATATTATTAAGCCATATACACTCATATTTTCAACAAACACAAACTATCATGAGTTTTGCCTGATACATTTTGGGCAGGCAAAATCCACAGAGGAGGTACTCTGTCTTTTCCTGCATAAAATAAGTATGCTGAGAAAAGAGATTCTGCACAGATACAGTACATCTCATCAGTTACACAAGTGCCATTATTCACAAAGTTGTACATGTGTAGACCCAAACTTCCAGGTCTACTATCCATAAATTGTTGGACTTGCCGAATAAAAGCACAAGATTGATGATTAGACTTTGCATCAGAAAAATACAAAGTATTAAAATCAGTGTTCTCTGATTTAGATTATGACATTCTAGATGTAAGTGGGACAAGCACATTAATACCTTCCCAAATATAAGACATCCATTGGCTTAGGTGTAGGAATTCTTAAACTGAAAAGTGAACTATAGAGGGCAGATGTCAGATTTCTGCAAAGGAAGAGTATTTAAAAGTATTTGTATAGAAGTAGTAAGTGAAAAACTGGTACCTAAGTAAATTCATAGACTGAGAAAACACTAACAGCAATGATTTTTATCAATTTTCAGTTGTTTTAAAGACTATAACCTTTCAGCTTAACTGTAGTTTAATTATTTATTTTATATGGTAATTCAGTAGGCTCTAAAAATGTCACAAAAAGATGTTTGAAGCACTTGGGTGCTGTAGCGGTAGACACAATGAGCTAGGTACCTGTAAGCACGAAGGTAGAACTTGCAAGTATTAGTTTATGATCATCTCAATTCCCACCCTTCAATATCTCATCTTTCTTCCCATTATTAGATAACAGTCTTATCATTTATGAGGTCTCTCTGTGCCCCTTGTAAAGCTTTGATAGATGTGTTTTTAATATAGGATCATTTAGAATTTAATTTCTTCTAATTGTGACTCCTTATTAATTGGATATAGTTTCTGTACATGAATATGTCTCATTATCTCTGTACCTTTTCCTAGGAGAATTATACAAGGCACACTATTCACCATGCTCAGCTAAGAAAAGCAAAGAGATAATTTCTGTGCCACTTCATTTTGGAAATATATGAATCTACCAAAGAGAAAATCCAATCTTGAACAAGCAAATCTTGTACATCTCCAGCAGTTCCACCCGGATTTCTTGGAAGCATTATTCTCCTGATACATCTTGCATCAGAATAGCAGAAAAATTGGTTTCATTTCAAAAGTGTAGAGGACTGTGTGGGTCTGTGTGCATATGTCTGAGATCCAGGGAGAGAAAAGAATGATAACAGACAGCTAATTCTTAGTTTGAACAAGTGCTTTTCCGTATGTTGAAACAGTATGTATAGGCACAAAGTGAATAATTTGCAGAAAGCTTTGGAGGTTTTTCAGGCAAAAGGATGTATTTTGGGGAGTTGGGAAAAGAAATCACTGTATTTTATCAGACTGTATTCAATCCTGAAGAATGACATTTCATACAGTATAAAGCTCTGAGGTTCGACTAAGGGAGATTTTGGTATAGATATGCAAAATGTGGCATTTCACTTAAAGAATCAGAAGTACACCAAAAGGATAGAGAAATGAATAAACGTTTTGTTACATCTATTAGCTGCAGTTTGATTAGGTAATAAGGTAAATGGGGATTACACTTAAAGGATGATGTGATATCATAAGGAAATGGCTGTGATAGTGCAGAAGTACCGAAGTGAGCAGAGGAGTATTCTCAGTTTGTAACAGTTTGCATGAAAATTCAACAAAATATTGGTTAATCTTTTAAGGCAAAAATCTGCAGTTTATACAATGCAGCAGAGAAATGGTGGATGGATGTGGAGAAGCCTCCCAGAGAACACAAAAGAAAATAGGAATTACAACAAAAAGATAATGACTTTGCCATACTTTAAACCAGATTGTGCAGTCCTCCAACATCCACAGTGAAAGAGAAAAACAGCTGGGAGGTGGAGAAGCAACAGATTCTGCTGAGAGAAGACTCTTACAATATTTAATTCCTTCACTGCACAGCACCTGCTGTGTTAATGCACACCAGTGCCATCAATGTAGTAGTGCTGTAGCGTGCTGTGTTCACCAACACGGTGGGTGTTTTCTATCCACAGTATTTGGCAGTAGGCAGGAGGTTTCTTGGGCTGGAGAATGTTCTTTCCAAGCTTTGTGTCCTAGTTTCATACACAACTCTGTTTCAGTTTGCACCTTGTAAGTTCATTTTTTTCCTCACTTGCACTGCCTTACAATATTTGGGTTGTTATCCGTTTCACAATTCACACCAAGGTAGCTTTACAGAGAATGTTCACCAAATGTTTCTGTTAAGATTATATAGTCCAAGCCTGAAAGGCTAGACCATACCTCTTCTCCTTTATGCCTGTTCAAGACCTCTGTGATCTCAAAGATATGTATCAGATTTCTGATGAGCTCTCCTGGTGAATTCTGGTGGCTATTTATCCACCTGCTTGAGCAAATAAGATCTTTCAGTTCACGCTGGGTTGGGTATGAGCTTTATTCTCCTTGCTCGCTATGTGAAAGAGGTATAATTTATTGGTTTTTATTTGTGTTAATTTTCAAGGCTGTTTTGCCTGCCCCATTATCTGAAAGTTAAAGAAATGAAAATGTTAGAAAGAAGCACTTCTTTTTCCCTCTGATCCAGCCTCTGTTTCCACAGCAATGATACCACATCTATTAATTACTGGAGTATCCAGCAGTGCAAGTTTACATGCTTGTGTATCATTCTGACTAACCTCCACAGGCACAAACAAACAAACAAAGAATGGCCTCTGCAAAGTAATTACTCAAATGCTAGAGCCAGTTGAATCAGCTGAGTGAGATGGTATCAATCCATCACAGTACTCTTGATCTGCAATGTGGCACTGTAAAGCCAGGTTAACTTTATTGTCAAGCCACATGGAAAGCTCCTTGATGTTGAAGCAAAATTCCTAGCCAAAATGTGCAGTCTATACCTTAACTATATATATATGATTAAAATATAATGGAAACAGAGCAAAGGAAGTTGTGATTTGCTTATCCTTCTCAATTGATTAAATCATAATAGAGCAATAGTACCGATCTTCATCTTATGATATCTCTTGTGCTTGTATTTTGTGAAAATAGCTCAATAAGGGCTGTAATTGATACTGCCTAAGAAATACTGAGGAATTGCATTTAAGTCAGTTTTACAGCCTCAAATTGACTTACTCTGCCTTTTTAGGTGAGCCAGTACCATCATCAACCCTTCTTTAAATACTACTGCATATTTTACAATATAGCTGAAGTTAGTTGCACATTTCGGTGACATATTGACTGTGAACAAGCCCATATGGAAAGCTTGAAAGGCTTTGTCAAGTACTCGAGTTCCTTCACTTTCGCATGTGAAAAATATTTTAATTCACTTTACAGGGTTAAGATATTCAAAGTCATTTGGGCCTTCAAAAGCTTGTGAAGGTTGGGTTCTACTGGTGTACTAATCTCATTGATACTCATCAGTTTCTTCACTTAAAGTCAGTAATTACTATAAAATTTTAGATCAGTAATTTATTTTATCTTAATATAAAGGGAAGCAGGAAAAATCCCGCAGCTGCTACATTCATCACAGCAGCACACAGAATTTTGTTTCTATAATTTCATGTCGCCCATTTCCTTCCTGAACTTGTTTTGAAAAGGAAAAATTAAAAACTTCTAAAAACATTCTGCTCTGTTCCACTTCTTCTTCTCTTTTCCATTGATAATTCCATGGTAACCACTGACTCAACTTCCGGAAGCTACTCTGCTCCAATTATATCTTGTTAGTACTGGCAGGGAAAAAAAGGGTTGCTGATTTATTGAATCAGCACAGCTAAACTCTGTGAATTCATTCCAGAGGCCATATCCCTTTGCTGTGAAACAATGAAAATGAGTTTTACTCAGGCTACCAAAAGGCTTCTGGAGTGCTCGGTTGCATATTTACCACTTTAGTATACAGTGGCTACCCTGGTATTTTCCACTTGTTTAAGTGTTTTGGGGGGAGAGAGGTGAATCCAATACTTACTTCCAAGGTGAAATTGATTTTAACTAGAACCAATGCATTTTATATTCCTGTGCAACTCAAAACTAACTTAGTATTCGTGATGCTTCTCTTCATGCAGTACTCATGCAGTGTGTCATTTGCAAAGTGGCATGCAGAGGAATAAAGGCCCAGAGGAATATAACCCTTCTACCTCACACAAAACAGTAAATTAGTTTTTCTTAGCGTTCTGTCTCTTCATCACCTGGAAAGTCTGCTGATAGTGAAATTTCCTTCCGAGTCCAGTGCATTTTCTGGTAAATCTGCAGCTTGTTTAAAAGGCAGCTGCAGTTTGCATATAATCAGCTAACAGCTGCAATAATTCAAAAGGAAAAGGTAAAAATTTAGCACTAGACAAAATGATTGGAGAAGATCGGGTGCAGCAGATGCCAATTTTATCAATAAATGGAAAGAGAGTGAGCTTGTCTGCTTTAGGAGGTTCAGTCATGCCCAGGAAAACTAGGAGTTGTTATCTGTCCTGCTGCACAGAACAACTGTTAGAGGAACTGCAAAACAGCCTGCAGGAGGAAGTCTAATGGCAATTCTCAGTTCCAGCTTGATGGAAAACGTTTGGTTTCTCTGACTTCTAATACGATGTGTTTATTAACTACTGAGTGTAGATGGAAGTTTGTGTGGCATACGCTTAGTGAACATTGATAAATACTGTCATTGTCCTGCTGATGGCCTCATTCTGATAACATGCCCCTATGATCAGAATTTGGCACTCTATGCTTTTGCTGTAGAAAGGTAACTGTTTCCACACACATGCACAAATGACTGTAGTATGCATTTTGTTTGTCTGTTAAACATAACACCACAGATACATAACACCACAGATGTCCATCTTTATTAGCTTTTACGTTTTGAAAGTAGTAGACAAAATCTTGTCTTTACCTTGTAAAGTTGTTGAGAATGAATCCCTTTTGGAAAGCCTCTTCCCCCACCCCCCTTGGAGGCACAGGAGGTTCTTAGTGAAGTTTAGCGACTTTCCCTAAGGCTTAAGAGTTAGTAGAGGAAAAAAAGACTCAAGACAGACTTTTCTGGCTCCCAATTTCATGTTATTAGCCATCAGAACAAGCCAGCTCTTCATTTAGCTCTCAGCACGTTTCAGAGTGCTTTCTTGAGAGGATACCAGTGATTCAAAAGAGAAAATGTATCATCTGGATGCATGCTGTGTATAACCATCAGGTCTATCACTGTTGCAAAAGGAGCATGGGAGTTACACGAATTCACAGCAACCGTTATGTCACTTAGTCAAATTCACAATGGAGGTCATCATGCCCACACCAGTTTTTTGCCCTCTTTCCATTCCTCCTACTCAATAGGCAAACAAGTATGTTCTGTGTGAATATATATCACAACACTGGGATGGCAATCACTGGGCAACCAAAGCAAATTGCTGAGAAAATCCCTCTGTTAACTTAGTAGCAAATCTAAACACCACAAAATTTGCTGTGATCAATACAATATAGAAGAGATGATGCTGAATACACAGTTCTGCCATAAGCTGAAGGAAAAGAATTAATTGCAACAGATGATGTCAATTTACCTGCTCTTCTACTGTCCTCATTTTGTACTTTCTTTTTCTGTTTTCACTCTACCTCATTTATTTTTTCTCATTTTGTTGATGTTCTGATGGTTTTTCTTTCTCCAAGATCAGATTTTTGTATCCATAATAATCGCTACTCTTCTCATATGCATCGAGATGCCACCTTTATTCCTCTTACTAATTACTCTTCTCTGTACTGGCTTTAATTTTTAAACACCAAAAGATCTTGGAAGTTTTGAAAATCTTACTGCTTAATAGCTCCTATTTTACTCAAGTTAAACTGCTTTTATCTTGCAAATGTCAGTCCTTCTGACTGGTTGATCTTCCTTTAGGTTTCATCAGTACTGAGTAATCAGGATTTAAGAACATTGCATATGTTTAGTAATATTTTTCAAGTACACGGAAAATTCAGGTGACTGGAAGGTGTTAATAAAGAAATGAAAGCCTAGATCTACAAGACAGTTTAAGTCACTCCTCTAAACCAAGAATGCGATTTACGTTAGGGACCTGAAAAGCAAATTCCACTAGTTGGTGACATTTCTCTTTCCTGGAAAACAAAGTTTTGGAAACTTTTAATTCCCCACTGAAATAAAGAGGGAGCCACTTAATAATTTTCAGAGGGAGGGATGCTATTACAAAGTTTTTATTGGGCATTGCCTTATGAGTTCCGGATTCCGTATCAAAAGATTTTCATCCCACACCGCTTTGAATCAAGCAGAACAGGAGCCCAAATGCTGTCAGAGGCCAGAATGTTAATAGTCAGCAACAGCTTTTGATTCAGTATTCAAGGCTAGGTCTACAGAAATAGTTTCACTAGCTTTACTGAACAATTGGTTCATTGTATATAATGTTTTTAGACCAGTGAACCAAATCCTGCCTGCCTTTCTCTTTAGTTTCAGTGGGAGTTTATAAGTAAAGTAACAGAGCCCAGAAAATGGCACACTTGAACTGAAGGGAGAATTTTAGGTAGGTGGAATGTAATTACAAGATGGGAATTCAGCCAGGACTTGGGCAAAAGGAGTTGTGGATCTGTCAAACAGCTTTGAAATGTGTCTCAAAGTTGTCCCCAAAGTAGAGGGAAAGGGAATGTTTTGTCACCTACACAGTATAAAGTTAAGAATTCTGTTCCCTTTCAATGTATGGAGGTAGAGGGGAAAAGTGAAAGATAGAAAACTGCTTTGCAGAGCATTCAAGGAAAGGCAGAGGAAAGTGCCAAAGATGGGAGCGAATACCAGTGAGTTTTACAGCAGGTATGTTATTTTCTGTCCCATTCTGTTACTAGGTGGTGGATATAAGCAGGGTGTCTAACGTTCACCGAGGCAATAAAACATCTTCAACTATGCAAAGTATGGGCTAGCCTTCAGTGACTATTTTATATAATAGTCCTTTGTATGAAATGCATAGCGTGAGGAAATTAAGGTACAGAAACCTCATCAAAATCCAATTTTCTGAAGTATTAAAATTGGCTAAACAGAACTCTGTGCCCGGTTATCATTAAATAATGAGAAGTCCTTTATTACCTCTCCCCACTTGCCTGCAGTCTAGAAATCCTGTTTAGTGAAACACATTTCAGGAACCAGACAGATCTGTGGTTCAAGAATTTGAGACTTTTTTTGATTCTACTCTATTATAAGAAATAAAGATGGATTTTTCACACTTCCAGTCAGCCCCCAAAATGACATAACAGTAATTAGAAGTGATTCTCTTGGTTTCTTCTCCCCCTTATCAGTTCAGCCTTCTTAGGCAGTAACATCCTGTAGAGATTCAAGTGACAGTCTGTACTTAAGTTAGGAAGCAGCACATCAGAAATAGCTGCTGATGGCTGGATTGGCAGTGTTGGGCTTCAAGACGACCCACAAGAAACAAATGTCAGAAAGTGGAAAAGCTTTATTTTTGACTCAGTTTTCCCCCTGGCCCTTCTCTCCTCCGGTGAAGTGGTGTTTTGTAAGTCCTGTCTGTTTTCAGCTGTACGTTGGGTAACATGTTCTTCAAAATGTGTCAGCAATTTTTCCAATCCTGATTAATTTAAATGCATTTCCCTGATTTTAAAATTAGTTCAGAATATCGTTACTCATTTGTTTGGAGCGGTTTCTTGCCCAATAGTCCATCTTTTCAATAAAAAATGAAGTACAGACCAGATACATGTAAAATAAATGACGTTTCCTCAATCAGATTGTCAAGAATGTGAGCAAAACCAAAACATAACCACCAAATTCAGAAGTGTCTGTAATAGAGCTATGCCTTGGTTAAAAAAAAACCCGAAAGAACCAAAAAACCCCGTTTAATTCTTTAAGAGCCTATAATTAACTTTCATAATAAATGTTCCTGCTAAATAGCTACACAGGGAAGCATCTTCTGAAAATGGAATGTAAAATAATCTTAAGGCAATTACAAAGAAGTTTTTGATTTGCAAAATTTAGTATAATTATGTGATTTTCTTTTGTGTGCAAGCAGGCTTGGCATTGAACTCCCACAACGTGATGAGTCATATGGAGCTGGTTATTTCCTAGTGAATAGCAAGAAGCAAGCAAAAAATTATCATTTGAATACAACCACCCGTGAGTACAATGCATTAATCTAATTTTACAGTAGAATCAGTGGCAAAAGTTCACTCTGATGCTTGAAGATGCTATACCAAAGGTGTTATCTGGAACACACGAAGGCCTGACAGGATGTTAAAACGCTCCTTTACTGATATGTGAAAATGCTTTCAATCACCACCTTCAGATGAGTTCACTCCTTTAAAGATTTCATTTCTTTGCCAGTATGTTTGCAACGAAGTAGCTGTAAGAGTGTGTTTGACTTTATTATGTACTGTGAAAGGTGAACATATTGTAGACATTTAACAGGTTCCTTATATCAGGCTTATTAAAAATGGAGAGCTTAGTAACTGCAAACAATATCCAACAGATTACATGGCATCACATGTGTAGATAAATAAAAGTGTGTGTGTAAGTATATATAGGCAGAGTAGAAGTATATATAGTTAGTGATAATTATATTCCAGACTTCATGTCTAAGTGTGTACTCCTGTAACAGAAATTTGCTGACCTCAGTGTTATTCAGGCCACAGAATACCTTGGATTATGACATCTTTTTCTTTCAGCCAAGCAAATAGTATTAAATGTTTTATAAAGAAATTGCTATTTCTTTCAGTTTTCAAAGTACTTTTTATTGTTGAATTTATTACCAAAAAGTGCTTTATCACATTTTGAGAGTCCAGTGTTCACCAATAACAGGAATTCAGTTGTGGAGAGGACACACTTTGGATTAAGTGGTACTTTTTGCATTATTCCAGAACTGCAAATACTTTTCTTTAAAATTTATTTAGTTTATTTCCCATATAAACTGTTACTAGAATTAGGAGCCTTTAAAAACATCTATCAGATGTCAGTGACAGGATGAGTTCTAATAGGCGCAAATCACAATACAGGAAATCCAAGTTAAACATAAGATAAAAGCCTTCTTTGCAGTGGAGGTGGTCAAGAAGTTTTGCCCAGATGAGCTGTGAAATATGGATCCTTGTAGATAATCAAAATGAGAGTAGACTGAGACCCTTGGCAACCCACTCTAGGTGACCCAGCTTTGAGCAGGCAGTTGGAGTAGCTGAGCTCAGAAGCTACCTCCCAACCTCCACGGTTCTATGATAATATTAATCAGTAAAATGGATTATTCACTGTCTTCAGAGAAAGGAATTTCTAATTAATGCGCCCTTTTCAAAATGAAATATGCCTGTACTAACACAGTTTTTGGAGTAGACTCTGTTTTGGAGCTCATTTTTTTCCAGTGGATTCTGACTCCGGCAAGAACTTCTTGTGTCATCTCTCATCATTAAGATATACATGACGTGTTCAGAGGACCAAACCAAGTTCTTTGTACAGGATATATGCTATGTGACTTGAGACACATTAAAAGATAATTAAGTATATTAAATAATAATTTGATTTATCTCATATTTGGTTTATATGGGGATATAAAAACTGATTCATGCCTAAGTCGTTTCCCAGCCCATATCTTTTCATGGCACAGGTGTTTAGCAAGCAGAAACAATGCTGTCTCTACTGTACTTGTCATGTAGCGTCAGAGAAAAACTCGACCAGACAGTCTGTAATCAAAGGAGCATTCACATAAAGAGGATAAATGCAATTGATTGTTTGGAAGCAAAAATTAAATACAAGGTCCCTGAATACTCCTGAAATAGTATGTTGGTCAGAAGTTGACCAGCACAAATAATGTAAGGACTGCTAAAACCAGAGAAAGTTAACTGGGAGGGGATCAAAATAAACCCATATCCTGCTCCTCGAAGTTTGTTCCTAACGATGAATGAAAGTGACTTTTACTATGTGCAAAACCAGAAATAAATCATGCTAATTATTCTTTTACTCTTCTAGGCATAAGTATGACTGCTGGAATAGAAGAAAGGTGGACATTAGGCTTGAAGTGAACAAAACAGTCATTTTTTCTTTGTTAACCTGCTCTGACTTCTGTTTTTCCAAGCATAAGGACACAGTGCTGTACTGTGATTGACATTGTCCAGAAAGACATGCTCAAAGTGAGCAATAGTAGGCAAGCATTAGTCTGTTAAGTTGTGGGATTTTTTCCAACACAATTGGACAAACTTCAGGGCTTATCTTTTAGAAAGGCTCACACTGATGTTCACCCTCCAGTTCTATGGCTTGGAAAAGCAAAATTTGGTGTTTTTTAAAACAAGAAAACTGGACAAATAGCGCATCTTCCCAGAGAGACAGATGGCCTTCATGTCTGGCCTTGTCTAGGTAAAAGTGTGTGTTATGAGGTATGGTCATAAAGACAGCATCTGATGCTGCTTCTCCTAGTTGATTCCATTTTCATTTTGTTTCATTCTAAAACAGGTACAGATTTATCCTGATTTTGCAGATACTAGAAGATTCTAATAACCAAAAATAGAAAGTAAAATATGGAAAAAGTTGCATAAAAAGTTTATAATTACTCAAGGTAGTGTTCCACTTGTATCTTAAAGCATATTCTGATTTAGATGGCTGGCATGTTATCAGTAATCCATTGCTATAAAACATCCTTTGTAAAAGACCACTTAACACATCTTATGTGAAGTATCTATTAGGAGCAGATTGTTGATTTTTAAAGAGGAGAAGAATACTCAAAGGTAGAGGTGAGAATAAGGATGAAATTTCATTTTTGTAAGTGCCGTTGTTAAGGAGGTAAAGAAAATCATGAAAAGTTTAAGTAATTATAATTTTAGAAATACTTAAGATGAATTTAGAAGTCAGGTTTACTAAAAAACAGAACAACATGGATATGAAAATTAAAATGTCCTATTTGAGAGCTTTTTAAATACTATCTTGGCACAGTATCAATCATTCTCGCACAGCAACCAAGGTCATCCAGCATACATCATACTACAAAGAACACCACCTACTGTGTTGGTCTGTGACACTAATGTGATTTGGAAGAAGCTAGCCCTAGGATGATTTTCACCATATCAAGTGGCTCAAAGATCAAGGGTCTCCCCCTGATGTAGTCAGCAGAGGCAACAGTGATGTAGCTACACTTGCACTTTGAAGTCTTCATTTTTATGTCCATTTTTATTATTTTACCATTTACAAAGTCCAGATCTTTTCATGAGGCATAACTATGTTAGGAATCCAGGAAGTCAGTGTTCTTGAATGGTAGACAAAAACTCAGGGACTATTACGGTATGTTGGTTATAGCTTTGTTTTTCACCTGTGTTATGAAAGCAGTTTGTGATATTGAATGAAAATGCAGATGTATTAAAAATTGTGCTCCTTGTTTTACAAGGAAGAACAACTGTGGCTGGGGATCAAGATCTCTTGATCTTAGTGGATCAAGAGTCCGGTCTAATGAAGCTGAAAGGAGAGCAGATCTGAGCTACTCCTGCATTTCTGGTCCTGGACCTGCTTAGTGTCAGAGAGGCTCTGGCTTCTAGCACAAACTGAATTGAAAGTGGCTAGAAGTCATCATTCAGGTGAGAATTTTCAGACTGGAATTATTAACGTTTGACATTAGAACTCATTCACCAGCCCTGAATGATGAAACGAATTATGGTATGAATGTAAATTTTTACAATGGCCAGTTCTGAATAAATTGGACCCGTGAAAAATGTTTATCTGGGGGCAAACTTAGCAACATCTCTTGAATTTCAACTCCAATGAGTCACTCTTCAGTCCTCTGCAGTGGTCAGAATGCTAAAGCACTGCATAATTTGCAGGCCTCCTTTTGACAGACAGTACAGCTTATTGCTTTTCTTTCTCTTTTGTTCTCTCAGAATATGCTGTGTCTTTGAAAGCAGCACTGGGAGGTTTTTCTGGCGATAACTTCAACAGATTGTGTTGAAATGATGGGCTTTTTTAAGGATTTATCAAAATGATTTTCCTTTGTTGTTTTTCTAAATTAATAAAATCAATGTTTAATATCCATTAATCAGCGATTTCTGTTAGGATGTAAGCGAAATAAACATCCTTTTATTCATTTATTTGCATGCTATCACTTAAACTCCCAGTTGTAGATCGTGGCTGGCTTATGCAGTGCTCTCTGCAGGCCTATAACAAAGAAACAAGTTTTTACTCCAGAGAATTTACAATATACATGAAAAAGAAGATGAAATAACAGGGTAAGACAGACAATCAGGGTTGAGGAAAAGAAAGATAAAATAAAGAATGCACAGAACTGAGCAGAAAAGCAAACAGCAACTGATGACTCCTGGTGAAACAAGAGGCATAAATATTAAATTATGATCAAAAGTGTCCTTAGGTGCACAGCTATTAGCAAAAAAGTCATAATTAATAATAGCTACTTCAATTATTTCTAATTAATTAATTAGTTTCATGGCTTTCTTAAAATTTTAAGGAATGAGACTCACTGCTACTGTCTATTTTTAGGTTGGTTTCCATTTCTCTGAGAATTTAGAGGGCCTTTGTCCTCAGGGTCTCTGGCTTTTCTGGTTTATTTCTCAGTTTTATCAGTAGTGTTCTCTGTGGACAGTTCTTTCCTTAGTTGTTTTGTGCAATAAATAACTAATTTTGAGAACTGATCTTTCATGCTGTAATTGCAGAGCTGCTTAGGAGCTACTTCTCTTAATTTTTATTATATGTAGAATGTGATCTAGGTCAGTATTCTGCATAATTGTTAATTTGACATAGTTGTATTCTAGGATTTCCTTCCTTTTGCAGTATCTCTTATTTTCTTCTCTCAATAATCAAGATTCAAAATGTGTTTCCTCCATTAGGAAGGACAAATCTTGATCAAAGCTAGGTTCTAGCTTAAAGAAAGGTTCAATTTTCCTGTTATCTCACAGTCAGCACTAGAAAACTTTGAAATTTGAATTATTTCTTCTCTAGCTTTCCTCTGTTCATATATACGTCTATAGTCACATGCCCTCCACATACAGATTTATAAAAGCCTTGCAGCTTTAAAGAAATATATGTCAAGAAAAATAAACTCCACAAAACTTAATTCTTATTTCAAGACGTAATTGTTTTTGTTCTTTGGCAGTTTGTCATTTTAGACTATTTTAGAAATAGTAAAACTTTGCCTTGTAACGTTCTCAAATTCCCTCAACACCTGTTTTAAGGGCGTGCAGTTCTGCTGATGAATGTCCCATGCTTTAAGGAGTGATATGTCATTAATCACATTAAGAAACAGACCTAACGAACCATAAATTAAAAGTAAGACTGTGTTACTAGCTCTCCTTCTAGTAAAAATTAAATAGTCCATTAATATCTCTGCATTTGAGATAAAGGAACATCTGGGTATGTTACTGCCATGATGGATCCTTTTTCAAAGCAATGCTCCCCATCACAGTGACAACTTAGTCATTGCTTTGTACCAGGGAACAGTGTCAGAATTCATTCCTATGTCTGTGCAGTTAACTCTATGAATTTTTCCTGAGGATTGTGGTCCATAGGATTGTTGCATCCTGTGCTAATCACTGTTGGAGTATGGGCAAATTATGGAAATCTAATCCTGATTTGTACTTTCTGTGAATAGAATTAGAAAACTGTTAGGCATTATAGCCTGAAGCACTCTGGGAATGATATCCAAAACTGGAGCTATTTCCTTCAACAGTTGCATTGAAATTGTGATTATCAGAAGCTCCATTATTTCAAAAGGTAAGTTACTGCAAGCAAGAGATATAATTAGCATAATCTGTTCTTATACATATGCCATTAACGTTTTAAAGCAGGAAAATCTTAGCTGAAATCATCTTTGTGTTTTACTAAAGCTCATTTCTTTTCCATAGCATTTTGTCAGAACAGGATAAACTTGGTGTTGGAATAGCCCACACCTTCAATGTTGTGTTCGTTTTCTACAGTTTTAATATGCCTGTAAGAATGACATTGATTTCCTCAGATTTTGTACAAATTTCCCATTTGCCCTCCCAGAATTTCATAACCAGTTTTGAGCACACAAGATTGATGAGAAACAATTCCCTCTGTTCCTGAACACAGAACATAGGTTAGCATCTACTGTTTAATCTGATGAATGCAAAAGGAAGAAGACACATTTTGATATTGGTCTGCGTAGTGCAATGAAAGGAGAAGAAGTGATGGTTGTTTCTCTAACATGTGATTTATTATTAATTGCAATTTTACCTACCTCAGTTTAATGACATCAATCTAACCTGCTAGCATTAGGATGTTCCATGACCACCACAGCGGAATTTCTCTCTGCGTACTTCATGCTTCAGCTTTCTAATGATCTGATGGCCTTCTGTTGGACTTCAGTCTGTCCACATCTCTTGTGTACTGGAAAGCCCCAAAAAGCTATTCTAGAAAGTCAGACCCTACATTTTTACAATCCTTGTTTGCCAGTAGGATAAAAAAGACAGAAAGATCACATTCAATGAAAACAAAAGCGGGAATTAAACCCACAAAGGTCACTTTTCACTTGTAACTGCAAAGATCTCAACTTTCGGCTGTTATAATATCTCAAGTCTTCTGTTTACCTTTGTGCCATGCTTCCGTGGGCATGTGAAAATTCTTCTTCATTGCACACACATGGTGAGAATTAAATAAAGAGGCTTTGTGGAGCCCTGGATCCTGCAGAAACTGGTACAGGCAGAAATGTGAACTGTTTGTATTTATTTCAGGACTCAGTAGTAGTAAAAATGTTGTTGCTCATAACCACTTTGAAGTAATTGTAAAAGAACAAGACAGAGATGTGTTAAATAATGATTTTATCTTGAATTACAGGTCAGGCTGAAATCGCATCCACAGCTGCACATTCTCTATTGGATCATGTACTAAGGAAGCATCATAGCATAACAGAGTAGCAAGGTGTCTGTGGCACTGGTGGCACTGCTTCCAGTGTGCGTCCTGTCCAAGATGTATGCACTGCTCTGCTACATTAGGGAAGTGCATGAGCTGCCAGGGAATTGCTAATGACAGCTAAGCAAGTGCAAGATTTGATTGGTCTTGTTTAAAGCATATTCTAACTTCTGGCTTTCCCTTCAATAAATTTAGGTCTTACAGGCAGGATTATGTGGCAGGGGAGAGTAAGGATAGACTCCAATGTCTTCTCTCCTCTTTCAGTGTTCAAAAGGGAGGATTTGAGCCTTTCACAGTGAACTATAGAATTGGAAAAATCATGCAGTGATAAAATCTGAGTTTAGAAATCCTTTTTTATCTGTTTATGTTAGGGATGCTATAAATAGCCTATCACCATGGTATCCCAGCTCATTCCAATTAAAGGAAACTATTTCCACCATTTACTTAGCAACTTTGACAATAGCCTCCAGCAGCAGTAAAACAACTTGACTGCCTGGCATTTTACAAGATAAATTCTTCACTACTGTCTGTTTTTTCTTGCACTGTTGCTTGCAAAGACTGAAAAAGTTACTGCTTCTTCAACCACTGAGGCTGGCATCGTTACACTCATTCGAGCTATGGATCACTGGGTACACTGTACCTTTACCTGCCAGTTTGAGGAAAATCAATTTTAGTCTTGAAGAGGTGAAACTAGTGTTGCAGAAGATCAGTGCATATTTCCAGGTGCTGCAGGGCACTAGCATCTTGATGGGGATTCGACAAAACATGAATAGGAACAGAGCAAAGTTGCTTACTTTTATGCTAAGTGATCATGTGAAAAAAATAGTGAATCACAATACTGTGAAGGAGCATAAGTCACACTAGCTACAGTCAACACTTTATTCCCAAACTCAGCATTAAAACCACAATTTATGTTTCTAACTATAAATTAATGTATGTCAACAAATGTTGCAGTTACAATAGCAAAATCAAATCATATTAATACAGACATTAGAAATGGCATATACCGGTTGTTGAGGAAAGAAACAGTTTGTGCATAAGAATGAGTAGCAGTATTTAAAATACTCCTGTCCAGGTAGAGCTTGGTTCTCACCCAACTTGGAGATAATCTCCAAACATTGTTCTCATAAGTATCACTTTCTACTTTGTTCTCCATTTAGACTTTGAATCTCTGCACCATTTGTACACATCTGCAAGCTCAAGAAATGGGTCATTTACTTTCTTTTCCTGCTGTATTTCTACTCAGAAAATAATGATTTTTTCATTTTCCTTTTGTAATTTAGAAATGGGTGTATTCTTCCCTGTTTTCAAGGATGATATGTATGGGATATTAACTGTGCTTTCAGTGAGCGCAGACCAGAAATGCTGAGTCCAGGTAAGATGTTCCCCTGAACTGCCAGATCATATTTTTTAACATCTCTGAGAAGAGTAACTTTGTCTCAGAAGAGGCTATGCTAGATCAAGTGTCATCTGTCTGTGAAAATAATCTAACTTAATGCTAGGTCAGGTGTTGTCCGTTCTCCTGAGCTGATACAAATCATGTTTGTTCTGGTATAAAGGATAAACCGGGGTACATATTTTCTTGTGCATTCAGGCTAACTCAATGCAGAGATATTCTTCTGTCTGGAGTCATACCAGCTTGAAGCAGTTGGTGCTCCCCCAGCCCTTCTAACTCTTCAATATTCCCTGTTGAAGGTAATCCTTTTTCTAATCTGCTGGATTTTCTTATCTGTGTGCTTCTGAACTAAATGATCCCCGTTAACAAATACAGCATACATAGTCGAATTTTGCTAATCAAACTGATTGGAACTGAAGCAGATGAGAAATTGCTTATACAAGCAGCTCTGCTGGGAGATTAGAGGAGGCAGTAACCTCCAAATACCACAGCAAGCTGAAGGTGCTAATTATTTCACCAGCGTCGCTGTAGCTGAAGAAGGATGTATGAAAACAGCTTAAATGATGAAAAGGGTATGGATCCTATATAAATATAGATTGGAGCACTCCATTTCCCAGTGGAAGCACTAAATACGCAGCCAACTGCTGTCTCCAGAGCAAAACCAAAGAAAGAACACAAAGGCATACTGTGTAAAAAGACTTATCCAAGATCTTATTCTTTTTGCAATACAGTTTTGCAGGAACTGTTAGACATACAGAAATGATTTGGAAATGCATTCTGCATTCTTCCTGTAACAGATACAGATTTGTGCAGAGACAGTCAAAACTTGCCTAGTCATACCAGCTGTATGCATGCTCTATTCTGAAAGAAAAAGGCAGGTGAAAATTTACTTCCAAATATCCATTTTGTAGGACTAGCTGGACTAAAGTTCTTATGAAACAGGGGTGACTTAAGAAATTCCAAGTATATGAGTAACTCAAGTTGATCGTAAACCTGCTCTTCGCTGAAATATGCAAAGCCAACACGGAGGTTTGAAGTGCTTCATTAAGAAAAGTCAGGTGGTTTTGTTTCTTTTAAAAACCAGAGCTGCTGAGGGTGGCAATGATTTTGTGACAAAGTATTTTGACATTTGCGTGTTTTCCTTAATGCTACTGGACATTTCTAATTTATTGCAATGATTTATGAGTAAAAAAGCCTAACAGCATTTAAACTTTGATCTAATTTCCATAATGCTGGCAATGATTTTTCTAAACAATCAAGTTCTCTTTCTGTATTTTAGGATTTCAATAGCACATTTTAGATTATGTTGTCTCTTGCTCCTACGGAGAAAATTTCTCAGTGATAACACCTTCACTTTGTTGTCCTTTTCTGAAGACGCCTTTAAGCACAAATTATGGATTTTGTGGTTAGATTCCTAGTGCTATGATACTCCAGTTACAGATCATTCGTATCACAAGTGATTGTATTTGCAGTGCATCGGGAGCCATCTAATTACACTTTCAGCCTACTTTTATAGTCCTTCATCCTCATCTGGCCCTAGCTGTGGTGGCAGATTCCTGTGCTTGCACTGAGTCTCAATGAACTTGGTAGAAGATTGCATGGATGCAGCCCTAACCCACAAGTAGTAAATGTTAAGGTGAACACTTAATTCCAGCACTGAAGTTGGGATCCTGATTGCACTGTGTTCCCTTGATATGTGATAAAGTCAGGTCCAGAATGTGATTCACCCTGACAAAACTATAAGTAATCTTCTGCAGATGCCTTTATAGGAGGTCTAAGGAGCTCACACACCTAACAGACATCTTAGCATGGTGCATGCGTTACAAGTGCAGTGTTACATGCAAACGAGTAAGCAAGCCAGAGACTGCTGTGCTTTATTTCCTCCCTGTGCACTTCACAGCTTCATATTGATTTCAAGATCCAAAAATATTGTCAGGATATCCAGACTTGATTCAAATTAGCTTTTACTGGGGGCTAGGCTTCTGTAGACAATACATACTCAATGTGTTTCTTTTCATAGCTAAGGACTCTGAAAGAAGAATCACTTTATCTTGGAGGGGGTGCTGTTGTTCTGTTTTTATTAGAAAGAGTTATATCAGGAGCCTGGTTGATAGATTAGAAAAATAAAAGGACCTTAAGGCAATGTCAGACCAAATCCATTCATGGAAATCACTATCATGAGGTGGATCGATGGGATACGTTTGCAAAGAAACAATGCAACAACGATGGGTTAAATCTTTGCTAATATTGTCTCTGTGTGATATCAGTGGACTGATAAAAACTCTATATTCATGTTATTTTCCTGTAGTAAGTGGTGTTCCCTGTTAGAATTTGAGCTCCTTTCTTTCCATTTTATTTTATTTAAAGAAGAAATCAGTCATGTTTGAAGAGAAAAATTCCTGCGTACTCCACTAGAAATGAATCAGGGTGTTTAAAAACTGAGTTCAACCATTCCCTGGAAATCCTCATTGTCTTTCTGTGTGATTAACTGTCAAACTGCAAAATTTATTTGTTGAAATTATGGCTTTGGAAACCCACTTGAGTGAGCCCTAGCATGTAATTCCAGACCATTAGCATGCTGTTCAGGAATTGTTCTTCATATGTATTGGCTTTTCTGCCTGTATGACCATATGCTTAGAAGTTCATTTTCAAGAGCTGAACCTGTTGATCTGTTGATAAGACAAAGTTGTATTCATATTATCTCCATCATTGCACTTCAGGAAAGTATAATTCAGTATTAAGTTTGGAAATTTTCCTGATTATCTATCACTTTGGATGGAGTGTGCTGGAGGAAGAATGCCTCATCTGTAGTCTGGTTTTCTTTGCTTTTTATTTATTCCATATGTTAAGAGTAATGCTCAGAGTCTTGTTCCTTACCTTGCTTAGGACTTAATTGTTTCCAGTAACCGGCAGAATGTATTTTTGGAGACAAATACCCTTTTCCTCTTGGTTTGCTCAACAGATGCATCACATGCTGTTTTCATTTTTGCTGTTTCCACAATATTATACTTACTATACAAAGCTGAAAATATCTGTGCTTTCACTTATAGGTGATTTGAAAACTAGTCAGTTTATGGAAAGTGTTCTTGCATGAGTATATCTAAGCTCTTTCCCTATTCCCTTCCATATATAGGAGAAGTGAAAACCAGGGTGTTTTCTAACTTCCTATTCTTACTGCCTTACATGAAAAGCAGACTTTTTCTTTCTCTGATTACCCCCTGCATTACTTCATTTTAGGGTATCTTTAAAGAAGCTACTCCAGGCAGCTAACAAGTATAAGGCACTGAGATCTCATAAATTAATTATCTAATCTGCTTCCCTGACTCAGCTTGCTCCACTGATGTTCTACTGTGATTTTAGTAGTGCCCTTTTTTTCAGATCTCAACAGCTTGTTTTGACTTATAGTGGCTGTTTGGAAGGATCTATAAGTTTTGCTGTTAATGACCAACTATGCTCTCCATAGTTGTAATGATTGCCATTTCTCTTGTTAAGCCCTGGGGTAAAAGTATTTATGCTCATTTGAATGATAGGTATTTCTTTTAAATACTGACTGAAAAGGCAGTAGATCATGAGAGGTTAGAAGTCCAAAACTGTGAGTTCAATTTATATTCTTCCAGCTTAGCACCATTCATTTCACCTGGTACTTTTCCTGTTCTGTAAACAGTGCATGTATTGGGCACTGAATCAAACCCAAACCTAACCTGTAGTTGCACCTTTACAAAGGAGTATATTAACTTGTCAGAAATTCATTAAAATTCTCATCTGTGAGTGTTTTAATGAAATTATTTTGACACATAGACAGAAGTAGCAGCAGAAGGACACAGAAAACTGTAACTTAATTACTTGAACTTAGAAAACTCAGAGAAAATATCAAACTGAAAAAAGTGTTTATTTTTGCTTCAATACTTCTGACACTTCTCACAGATATATCTTCTTTCCCTGTGGTACTACAAAAGATGTTTTTTGAGACATGAAATACTGTGAGAAAAACAATGCTGTTATTAAGCATCTTTATTAATATGGATATTATGTGATTTATCTGGGCTAGCTTCAAAACATGATGTTTTGGAAGACAAAATACAGCCAGAATTTAGAATGAATGTGAGAAATAATTATTTGGGGATGGATACTTTGCTGGCAATTCGAGTTTAATCCTTACTCAAATTGAATTTCCTGTGAGAAATCTTAAGGTCATCAGTCTGTTATAAGACAACAAAACTGACTATTACTCATTTGAGTTGTATTTCTTTTATTAAACCTCAAAGAAGTATGGTGAACTAATGCATTTGGAAACTAAGCCTGCAAGAGCGCAGGAGATTGATAGTCAGGCTTAATTTGGTAGGAAAAAGAGCTTTAGTGGAGTTTGTGTTTTCTGATCTCTTTTTCTAACATACCTCAGTTCCCATTCCTGTCACCTGTCTTTCGTCACTTTCTCATTTCTATTGGTACATTTTAATGTATTTTATATTCTTTATTCAGTTCTAGATTGAATTAAGGTCTTGTTAAAGCAATGGTGGCAGTGCTATGGGATTCACAGGTGGTTTAGATGCCTCTTTACGTGTTAACCAGCTGCTCTCTGCAGACCCCCTGATATTACACTTGCCACAAAACTGTTTTCATGGAAGAATCTTTGAAACCTGAGGGAACGTCTACTGCACATGACCATGGATCCCATGTCTGACAGTGGCAGCTTGCCTTCAGCACGCTGGGGAGGCAAGCAGAGCAGCGGAGTAGAACTGAGTAGGTGCGGGATTTGCCCTGAAACAAGGGACATAACTCTGCAGGGATACTTTCAGTTCAGTGCATTAAGTGAAGCTCACCCCTAACCCTAACAATATGGGCAATATGGATCTGGAAGAACATAATAAGCAGGACAGAACCTGGGATATCACAGGAGTGACAGTACTTCAAGTGGGTGAGATTTTGAAGGTCAGGGGAGATTTGTTGATCAGGCTTTTCTTCATTCTCTTCAGGCTTCACTCTGGTCACTAATGGTTGGGGTCTGCAGCCATGCTAATTTCTATTCTGCATCAATGGCAACTTCCTTATCTCTGAACCTCCGTTTTGCACGTGCAGTGTTGCTTTCGACCCGTTCTGCTCTTTAAAATGCTAAAGATATTTATTTGTTTATTTTGCTAAAAAAGGCTTTGGGGGGAACAGCCAGGAGCAACAAAAGTAATAGACACTAATTAAGCTAATCACATGTTAATAAATTGCTTTTCTAAGGGCTTAAAATCCCTGTACACTATAAAGTTAAAATGAATTCCCTTCCAGGTGACATGTAAATGAGGACAGGTTATTATTTGGAAAACAGCAAGAAAACCTGCAGCCCCAGTCTCATTATGGTATGGAATCATAGTAATCAGTGTTGCTTGGGGCTGAAACAGATGACCAGTATTATGATTAAGGATATATTTCTGCCTGCATTGTGAAGGAAAACTCCAGAGAACAGGACACAGCAAGATTCTACATCAGGCAGTTCTCCTGAGCAGGTTGATAGGTTACAAGAATGACACTGCTGACCTCCTTTGTTTTTTACAGACAGTACTTTAAGGAATAAAAATCCACACTAACCAGCAGAATTCGAGCTGATAGGTATTAGTCTGAATATGCTACTCATTCACAGCAGAAGCACCGCTTCAGCAGTGTCAGTGTTATATTTTTCCTCCTGATGGTTGTATCATTAGGATTTTGCTTGAATTTCAAATGTTAAGTACACTATTGATACAGTGACATGCAATGATTAATAGCCTATCCTAGGAAATGTGTCTTATCAATAAAACTGGCTTTTTTAATAACACTGGTGAAATTCCCCACTTGAAAGAATTTCAAGAGTCAGTTAAGACAAAACCTACTTTTCATTATAGAAATTCCCTATCAGTTCTGTACCTGAGAACAGAGGACAGAATGGGCTCAGGAACTACACAGAGGATTATTGCCACTCTGCTCCCATTTGCTCATTCCTTATGAGGGAAGAGGCAGTGAAAAACAAAAAGCTATTTGGAATTCCTTTCCATTCCCTCCTGCAAATTCACTGGCCAAACTAAACTCTGTTGCAAAAAAGAGGGGCTGGAAATATTGCCTTGAAACATCAGAAGTCAGGAATCACATTCCCAGAATATGAATTGAAATATTCAAAACTGATTTTGTTTCCTTTGTGTTTGTTGGTACCCAACAGTAGGAGGCTCTGAGTTCCTGTGTTATACCTCCTCGACTTTTTAAATCTTAATTCTTTTTCTTTGGGAAATCCACCCTGAAGGTAGATTAGGGTAAGGATTGGGTAACTACCATGGGAGTTATTGCGAAGGGCGGTTTACTGAAAAACACTTGAGAAATCTAGATAAAGCAACCTAAGTCAGCAAAACTAGGTTGTCTTTTTCTTTCTTCCTCACTTGAAAGTCCAATGGACTCCTACTTGTGCGGATATATAAATAGTGGCACTGCCATAGGTTGCAGTTACCTGGTGGGGTTTCTAGAGCATACCTCTTGATTCAAATTAGTACACTACATTGTGTTATGCCACATGAATTATTTTACTGTGTATTGAGGGAGGCTTTGTCTGTTCTAGGTTCTTACATGCAAATAATCCTGGCCCACAAGTTGAGTGCTCAGCAGTAACTGTGGTTTGGTATACTCCTCCTTTCTGCCAGTGGTGTCTTTTTAATCTGGCAATTAGTTTTAGATTCAAATGAATGTGATGGCATCTTCCTGTTGTTGCTTTACTACAATGCTCATTTCTTCAGTCACAGTTTGTGCCTCTGGGAAGGCAGATGCAGCCTTCTGGGATTAGGTAGAGCTGGCGAATAGAGTACTTGATAAAAGTGAAAAACAAAAACCTCCCGATTTCTGGAAATGTTGCTGAAAAGCTTTGAAAGTATAATACTCAAACTGATTGCATGAAATTTCCAGCTGTTAAAAGCTGAACTTGATTCCTCCTTTAATCAATCTGAACATATAATACATGTCTAAAATTAAAGGTCATCCACTCACCCAGGGCCCTACAAACGTGCTTTGACATTAAAAGGTTTACAATTAAAATATATCAGGACGGGAAAGTCTACAGGGTTAAACGGAGCAGTACTGCTTCTAGCTGAATGAGTGCTTTCCTTTTCTGTTGGGGAACGCAGTAGCACAGTCAGAGCCCCATCCCATGGTCCCCAAGCAAGCTGAACGGGCATGCTGGGGACGGCAGTCAGGTCTGACCAGCAGCAGTCCAGGGGGTCAAGCTGGGCATCCGAATCAGTGAATCAGGGACCGTTTTGGTGGTCTTGACCAAGGCAGGATATATCTCAATCACTGCCACACAGGTCTTTAGTGATGGGGCAGGTCTGAGGTGAGGATGAGATGTTAATCTGTGCCTTGGTCCATATCTGGATCAATTGGGCCCAGAGCCAGGCACAGCCCTGGCTGTGGCACAGCTGGTGCTGTAGCTGAGGCTGGAGCCAAGCATGACAGTGTCAGCTTTAAGCAGCTCCCGCAGGAAGGGGGTGGTCACCAGAGCTGTCTGGGAAAGGAGACAGCCTGCAGCTGTATGGCTGCTGAGTTGTCCCTGAGCCCCAGCAGCAGGAGCTCCAGGAATGCGGAAGCTCTCAAGGCCATTACACTTCAATGCATTAATGTTTAGGAGAAGTCTGGCTATTTTTCTACTTAAAATGATTTCTTTACCAGCAGAGCGGAGACGCTCTTTTTCTTTACATTTCTGTCAAAAAACAATTGGTGTGTCATGTTGCATTATGTCATATCATATGGTGAAACACGAGCTGACATACTATATCCAAAAGGTATCTGAACATATCATGTCAGAAAGTGGAAGAAAGAATACATGTTCTTGCTCTCTGTCTTGGCAGAAGTTGTTGTTTTCCACTCTTGCTTTAATTCCCTGAATTGCCAATTAAAAGAATATATATATATAGCAATATAGCACTGCAAAGCCATGTGCCCAGTTCTCCTGCCTGTACTCGGCTCCCCTCTAATCTTTCCTTCTGTCCTTTGAGAAAAAGCAAGAAAGCCGTGAAAGCAAAAGGAAATCTACCAGGTGAGTAAATTTGCTTTAAGTGAGAAGAAAAGGAAAGGGAAAAAAAGCCAAACACAAAACGCACTTGTGAGACGTGACCACCTGAGGAAAGATTAATTAAAATCAATGGAAAACAGAATGAGAAAAAGCCAAGGAATCAAACTAAACCAGCGCATAAGACACCAGAGAAACTTGATGTTAGTCTAGTAATCCTCATTTGATAGGATGATACATGCCAAAGATTAAAATTAAGGGATTAGCATTAAATACAAGCCAGGCTCTTTTTTTTCTAAGGGGAAATCCAGGGCACTATATGCTGCTGTCTCAGTGTGATGGAATTAAGAACCAGCCCTAGGCATTCTGTTGCTCTTGGTAAATCTGATTATGTGTGCCTTTGACCTCTGCAGATATCTTACCCATTTTATATACTCATTCATTCATTTAACGGTGTCCTTTGTCACCGATGCTTTTCCAGAAACTGTAAAAAAGGAAGAGGAATCTCATTTGTATTTATTCTCCTTTCCCACAGCTGTTATTCATTCTCATTTTATAACTGCTGAAGACTTTCTTCTCTTTTCTGTCTCCTTTCCTCCATTCTGTCCTTTTGGCACATTGCACTTTTTCCTAACTTTTGACCTTTCTCCTCTCTTGTTTTTTTCCAGCCATCTTAGCCCTCCATTCTTTTTCCATATTGTTTTACATCTTTTCTCAGTATTTTCTTCTCTTTTCTTGTGCTGGAATAAAAACTTTAATTTTGCTGGGAAGGACTTTCAAAAAGATGTTGCTTCCCCAGTATTCTTCTGCTATGGTAGTTATCAGAGATGTGACTGCTTCTGGTAGGCATTAATATTTATGGACTTGGTTTATGAATCTGGAGATTAGAATCATAGAATAGTTATGATTGGAAAGGGCCTTAAGATCATTTAATTCCAGCACGCTTTGCATGGGACTTTGCTTTCTTTTTGTTTTGTTCATTAGTTTTGTGTTAGAAGAAATAAGTTGAACTCCAGGGTAAGGCTGGATATGTAGTTGTGTAATCTGTGCACAGACGTTCCCTTTAACCTGCAAATGTCATTTTGCCATAAGGCAGGCAGAATAAAATACTTTCCTTGAGCCATTAAGCCCTCCAAACGCTATCAGTAAGACATTCCTAACCCAATAGCATTAATTTTGTATTTCCTGTACTTTATTTTTGGTTTATGTAATGTGTTTGGATGCCTCTCATCAGTTTAGGACTAAAAGCATAACTTGTATAACAAAAGCTTATTATAAAAAAGAAGAATCCAAAGCAACACACAGCGTGCAATTAAAGACTGCAAAACTGCAAGACAGTTCTGTTTTCAAGAGGTTGCTTACTCTATCAACCCGTCATACAAAGTGATGCTCATATAGCTGCTGCGAGTCTCTAGTGTGCATAATTACACATCATAAAAATACACATTTTGGAAAATAAAGTGCCACTTATTCAAGATGGAAATGTATAGGAGAAGTCACTGGAGAGAAAAAACAAAGGACCTGTGCGCACCTTCCCTGGATTTTGAATAAAAATGTGGAACAAGGAAAAGAACTTGCAACAGGTACACGTGCGCACTGGGGATTATGATGGCAGACTTGACTGTGGGATAGCAGTAAACTACTGTTTAGTTCTATATCTATTGTAAATTAATTACTCTGCTGACTAAGTTCTCGGATAGAGCACGGGGCTCAAATGGTGTATATCACCACAATGGTTTTAAAAGTGTCCTGAACATCACTAAAGAATCAGTACTACCAAGAGAATCTGATCACTCTGTGCTTGGTTGCTTTTTCCAATTGCAAAATCTGTGGTCTTTATCAATACTCAGAGTCAAACCATTCCCCCCCTCCAAAGATTAATAGAATCCCCTCATATAGAGAAGAAAGGTATAAATTAGAAGTAATCTGAGAATAAATTATTTTCATACAGATTTTATTTTCTGAACCTATATTGTAGCATTTTAATTGTGTTCATGAAGGTATCTTTGTAAGACAAAGTAGTATCTTTTATTAGATCACACAGTATATCTTGAGAAAAGAAGCGTCCCAGGCTCACAAATGCTTTTCTGGCCCCTCTCTGTAGGGATATAGAAAACAATCTTGCTGGGAGAAAGAGAGCTCAAGGGAGAATATAGATGTCCTGTTAATCAGGACATAAAAAAGAAAGGAGAAGCTATGATGTGACAGTGACTGGTGGAAGAAAATCTGGCAAACTGCAGAGAGAAGATTGGGAGATATGACAATTTGGGGAATGTATGTATAATTTATAAACCCAGACTTATTTTATGAATTTCATGTACCACTCTTCCTCGGGCTGTATTTAATCTGTCACTTGCTGGCTGGGACTATGTCATAGATCACACGCTTTACGCGAGGACAGATACAAGAGTAATCTAAGAAGAGATAACATGGTATGATTTTTTCTTAGTAAAGCATTGAATATGCTAAATAGACTGGTTAAACTAAAGGAAACTGATTGTCTCAGGTTGTCTGCTTCTAAATCAGAATAATGGAAATTGCCTAGTGAGATAATAGATGAGAAAGGAATACATGTTCTCTGAGCCAGGGAGCTATCTGAATGAAGGAGAGACAGCTGGTCCTGAACAAATGAGAGGAAGCTTGCTGAAAGAGCTTGCAGGCTCATCAGGAGGACAGCAAGGCTCTAAATACTAAGGAAGAATTGTCCAAAACTTCAGGGTCTTGCATGGTGTTGATGGTTCCAGAGACAAGGTTTTTATTTCCAGGATTTCTGTTTGCTTTCTGCTTTTTATTTTGGGAGATGTAAGTTTAGGTGCTTTCTCCATTCACATGACATATATACTAACATGAATTTGTAGTCTTCACTTACATTCTAAGTACTGTAGGGTCTCAGAAGATGAACCTGTAAACTGAAGCAGTCCGAAGGGGAAGCATTATGCCATGGAGAGGTTAGAACTAGCCTTAGAGATCTTGATTATAGGCTCTGAAGGCTGCCTAAGAATAGGTATCAGCAGCTGTATGTTACATATGGTCAGTGGGCATCCAGTGCTCAATTTCGAAGCGCAGCAGCAAAGGCATCATGAGCAGGCCAGTTATGAGAGGGAAGGGACATTCAAGTAAAGTGATTTGAGGGAATGAGAGAAGCAGGTAGGAGGAAAGTATCTATCACAGAGAAGTTGGTGCCTAAGGGGAGCTGTGTGTCAAGATGGAAGTAAGTTATCTTAAGCAGTCTTGGTAAAGAAAGAAAAGATGCACATCAGAGGAGGTATTTTTGCAAAGGTTTCCTGTTTTAATGTCAATGGCAGAAGAGGTGGGGGGGAGTGCACTCTAGTTCAAGGGTAAAGAGAGCCATTCTGCTGCACAGATAGGGAGCCGTGAAAGTGGCAATGCTTCTGCCAGACAGGTCCCTGGAGCTGGGGATTGAAAAGTGAGGCACAGGAGGAGATGAATAGCAAGCAGTGCCCTTTCACACCAGACTAGAAAGGGTGGATGAATGTTTTGGCCTCCTGATTTGCGTGAGATTGGTAGGTTTTCCCTGCATATCTTCCACCAAAAGCTGGTTTTAGGATTTCGTCTGCGCTAGATGCATGGTGAAACCTCTTCATTATGCACAGCCAGTTGAAGATGTGCTCCCACCGTGTGCTTATCCATACTTACAGACACAGCCTGTAATCATGGTCACAGAACACGCATGCTCATTCGTGAATGTCTACACAACCAGAGAATTTTATTGCTGCTTAACTTCTGCTGACCAAGTGTTGCACATATTTAAAGGTGTGTTTTGGAGCAAGTGCTTGCCAGTATTGTATTTCCATGGGCACGCCCACAGATTTGACAGCGCAATTAGGCACTAGGGTGAGAAAATTAGTCCAAAAACGAGAAATTGACCCTTGCTAACATCTGTAAAGCACAAATTGCATGTTCATATGATTAATTTGAAGTTTGCTATAATGAAATAATTAATTTGAATAACCAAGTAAATTCCAGTTGGTGAAAATATTGACATTAATATTAGGGGAGAAAATATTTTCAATGTAGCCAGATATTTATTTCCATTTGGAAGAGAGCACAAATCTCCTGTGAAATAGAGCAACAGTTGGAAGATGCAGTTCTGATCTCTTTCTCTCTTTGGTTTTATTGAATTTTCTTCTTCCACTGGCCAGCTCAGTTCTTCCATTGCATCTTCCATTGGCTTCCAACAGCCAGCACGAATGCAGGTTTATTCTTCTATAGTTGATGTACCTAAAAGTTTCCCTTGATTTGGGATCCACTAGGTGTTTTGAACTCCTCTAGTGGTCTGGGTGCATGATTGTTGATGGATCATGCAGGTTGTTCTGACATCTCTTTTGCATCTTCCTTTTCTGGGAGCCCACATGACTCATGAGGTGAGTGCAATGGCACTGAAACAGTGTCAGTTTTGCAAAATCTCACATGCAACAACAGAGAGATACAGAGACTTAGAATTAATTTTAGTGTCAGGAAATGATAAGTAGATGGAATTCATACTGTGATTAATGGGTTGTTATGGTTGGTAGTTCTTAGACTGAAAAACACTGTGCAGCAGTGGTCTCACCTTCAATTATATACCACAGTGTGAACCTGCTGGAACTGCACGAGGAAATCCAAATGGCCAGTTGCAGTTTATTTGGAGAAAATGGGGACCAGCTGTCAGACAAGACCTGAACACTTCTTTCAAGTACAAATGACCTGGTCAGAAAACCAAGGTAAGCAACTGCTTTAATTTTTGTCAATAAGAAATGGTAAAATGGCCCATGCTGTTCCCAGATTCATCTGCGCCTTCCTGTCAGAATTTGTATTGGATTCAGAAAAGAACTGAACAATGGGATATTCGGCCTCCCTGACACTCAGCACAGATAAATAATGAGAGAAGAAACCAACAGTCCAGGGAGATAATACATCTTCTTCAATATGCTGTAATAGATCACTCGCAGAAGGGACAGTGGAATACAATTTCACTGTTGACATCATTTCCCCTCCTAATGATGCCCATAATCTTCTCGTTGCCTGGGGACAAGCAAGGTAAGGAAGAAAGAGAAAACAAATATGACTAACCCTAACTAAACCTGGTTTAGAGGGCTGACAGTTTATTTAATGCTCATATCAATCACACAGCAGAATTAATCCATGATAGTCAACTTAATTTAATCACAAGATTTATCCACAAGATTTATTCTGAATGTTATCAAAAGGCACCACATCATGCCTGCAAAGTTTGTGTGCAAATGTTGGAATCTCCTAAATTTCTTTGATTAAAATACTAAACTAGAGTGAGACTAAACAAGTAATGATATAAAAGCTTTACGTATATAAAGACTTTTAAAAAGGTTTTCTCACTTTTGCCTTTTGATTCTTTCCTCCATCTCACCAGGGTGAATGAGCATGGCTAGGCGGGGCTCACCTGCCAGCAAGGGCAAACCCACCACAACAAATAAGCAGAGAAAAGTGTTGCTGTCTTTAGCCAGGGTCCATGTTACAGCAAACTCTGATCTGAGATCCTTGATACCCTGTGGGTTGAGAATTGAATCCTCAAGATACCCAAATGCCAGCCCCTGAGAATAAAAGTTGTATTTTGGAGTGGGAGATCATCTTGCTTTCCTAGCTCATGCTGTTTTGTTCAGACTTCAGTCACTTCCTATGCATTTTACCTAGACAAAGCATTCAGGTTTGGCTTTGAATCAGTGTATGTTTACTGGCAGCAGTTTGGCACAATAATATTCCCTTCCTCAAGTATATAGCCTTTCAGAGATTTTTATTGAGTGCTGGAGGACTGAGCACAAGTTTCTATTTGTGTCATCTTGCCCTGGAAAGGGAAAATGTCAGACATAGCTTCCCAACTCCACCAGCAGCTTAAAGGGAAGCAGGGTATCTCCACAGCAACACAGGGTAGCATAGAGATGCTTCTTGTCTTACTGCCTTCTTTATATCTCTTTTACAAGATGAATACTCTGCTAAGTTTAGTTTGTGGGAGTTAAGCATTTAGGAAAACCAAGGTCCTGTTCCTGTGATCTCAAGTCACTGCTTGAATGCAAATATCTTCTAAACACAAATGCAGCACAGCTGTGTTCTGACAATAATGTGTGCACTGGGTACCTTGGCTGGCCCTAAAGCAACCATCATTAACTGCGAGGGTATAGTTCAGAATCTGTGTCAGACTTCTTGGTTTCAATGGTCAACCAATTAATGGAGCTACAGCGTTTTTTCATCTTGTTATATTCAGGAAGACTTTACATACCAGAATATTTGGAGTATAGAGACAATTACTTCCTTTTTCTAGTTGTTTGGTGCTGTTTGTATTCACAGTCAGCATCCCGCACAGCTTGTCTCAAACAGCCATTCACAAAATTAGAATTATCTGTGTGAAAACCGCTCCTTTCTTACAGGATAAAAAGAGACTTCAATACTAATCTTTATATAAACTTAAATCAGTGTTCCTTAGCTGGCTTTTTGTTATCTGCTTCTTCAATGAAATAACATCTGTACTAGTTTGTCAGGAAAAAAAACAAACCAAACCATAAAATTCAGTATCTGGGGAGAAAACACCTCAAAAGGATATTTTTTAAAGAAGAGTTTATATTGTGCAGCTGCCACAGATATGTATGTAGATGACATTCTGTGTATATTCCAGGTTATTTTAAAAGGCCTTGACATTCAGAAATAAACCCACTTTGCTGAAGAGTGAAGCACTAAGTTTTGTTGGAAGCGCTGGATTCACTGGAGATTTTTTGAAATACATCTTATATATCTACAGCTGAATACTTCTCCTCTTCATACATTAGATCCCAACTCCCACCTGTGCAAAACACAAAAGATAGAACAGAAGAGCAGAGAATGTGTTCATTTTGACAGAAGTGTCAAGTTTGTCTTATATTTTTTCCTTTTCCATATAGCAAGCACAGTTAAGAGGAAATACTTTAGAATTGCTTTTCAAAACCAAGCTCTTCTGACAAATCAAAAGAAAGTATTTTTCAAACAATTATTTGCTATTTTTATATTCTGCTGAAATATCCACCTTTCTAGTTGCTCTTTTTTATTATTTTTGTAGCAGAAAGAATGAAAAGATCCTTAAATTCCCGTTAAGCCGAGTCTTGGTTCTTAAAGCTCGTTTTACTCAAAGTCGTTTCTACTGTCTAGTATTGTTTTTCTGTTGATAATAAGAAGTCTTCCTGAGCAAAACAAACATTTTCTGTGGAAATCTAGGCTTTTAAACCGACTTCCGTGAAATTATGCTTACATCGATGTATCAGAGCAGAAGCAGCATCCTGCATGGCTTGCTTAGACTGGGATATAAAACTAAGCTTTGCGCCTGCCTTGTTAATTCAATTGTTCCACTTCTGCGTGGTGCCTCTTTCATTTTTTTCTTGATTTCTTAAAATTACCCTAGAAGGTGTCTTTGTGCAGATCCCATTTGAGTGAATGCTCCATTTGCATGTTTTAAGAACATGGTTTTGATTTCAAGTCTGAAAACTACACAGAAGTAGTATCAGGCAAAATGCAGAAGGGATTCCTTTCGCAGTTTAGCTATTCATTGTGGGCATGTCCCTTGCGCCTTCACCTCTCAAATTCTGGAACTCCACTGGACCAGAAAGAAGTAGTTTTGGGATATGCAGAACTGTGGTGTTGAACAGGAGATCGCTGAAATTCTTGCCATTCGTAATCACACTTAGCAAGGATGTCTGTCCTTCACAGATGTAAAAGTGAAGTTACATGGTTGTATTGCACTCCATGGGCTCCTTACTTGTGCCTCAAAATTGAGTCTTCACAACGTTTTTAGTTCTTGGCAGCCTGTTAGTCTGAAACAGAGCTGCATTCTTTAGCTGGTTTTACTGTTCAATTCTGTAGACAGATATGTATTTAGGATACCTCTTTTTATACATTATGAATCTGTTCAATATCTGTATTTTCTAAATCACAGAAAATAATGAGAAAAGTAGGAGATCGTTATTGTGCTTTACCACTAGATGTGTAAGCTTAATACAGACGTAGAGAATTTCATGCTTTTGTTTCGGAAATCCAACTTTGATTAAAGAAGAAAAGCTTTAAGAGAATGCAGGGAGTCTTTGCTGTCTGCAATCATGTCCATTCTCATTAGATATTGTGCATCTTAATTGGTTGGACCACCTCAGTGTGGCAGAGATGCCAAGCAGTAATAGCTGTATATAGGCACTTTGCATAATAAGGTGAGTGGCCTCATTTGCAGCTGGGAAACCCGTCACGCTGACATCTTCAAAGCACTGATGCCTCATGTCTTTTGAACAATGAAGTACACCTGTTGGCTGTTCTGTGCCAAATGTGGCCCTGAATGGTGGCAGGAAGGAAAGCACGGGAAACAAGACAATTTTTCGTTGCCAAAAGAGGGTAGCTATACTGCAGCTGGCAGCTTGGACCACTTGTAACGTATCTAACAGGAAAACACTGCCTGGCTGTGTCTGGAGAGGAAAAATTAAACCACCCAAGCCAGAGACTGTAGCCTTAATCTGAGAAATGAGCTGATACTGATAAGAATACGGAGAGTCGAGGATGAACATTGTTCAGTCCAGGTGGTGCTATGAATTCCTGGGCCAGTGACAGCGTCTGCTCCTGAGTTGGGCTTTGCTTTGCTTTTTCCTTTATTCATGGCCAAGGTCTTCTAAGCAAAGTATCTTTTTCCTGCTTGTCCTTACCAAAATTAGAATGTACTTTTGCTGCAGTGTTCAACATCAGGTCATCACCAGATCTTGACAGTAGCCCAAGATGATAAGTACTTAGAAATCACATGATTTAGTTCTCAATGTATGCTTGACAGGTGCTTTAGGCAAATGTTGCTTCAGCTACCAAACATTCAGTTTGAAAGAGTCTTTGGCCTAAGGGATACACAGGCCTGTGCATTGACATAGTTCAATATAGAGCAGATGCATTGCTTAGGACATTTTATGTCCTATTTATTATATATTTGTCCATTTCTACTAACTCTTGGAAATCAGAAAAGAGAGACTGTCCTCTATATTTCTTGATGCTATATGTGGATCCTGCAGTGGATATGTATACATCTCTTTTCTAAACTCTATGCTATCAGCTGCCCTCCATGTATCCTATACCCACTTCCTACCAGTACCTCTCCTGCAAATATTTCCCTATCTCTCTTTTGAGGCCAAACTCTTCTAAGCCAAGTATCTTCCTTCTTTTTCTGCCAGTGGAGTCTTTGTGCTAGTTTTAAGCAACAGTATCCTCTTGCACAAAGCAGGAACATCATACAGGGAATACCGATAGGGATCAAGAACAGTTAGTAATCAAAGAAATACCATTTAGATATATAGGGAAGGGTCTAGCTGGTTCTTTTCCACAGTAACTGTATATTCTCATTTCCACTTGGTCTGGTGCTCAGCCATCTGGAAACAAGAGGGTAGAGAAAGAGACATTTTTACTTATATGCAGCTTTCATTTTACACCTCTGGCTTCCTGGCAATAAACCTAAATGGAAGTAAAATGCCTGTAAAGCAATCAACATTCTCAAGTGTGAGAATGACAAAGTTACACAATTGCTGAGGTTGTGAGGGGCCTCCTGAGATCATCTGGTCCAAAACCCAGCTCAAGCAGGGTGAGGCAGAACTGGTTGCCCAGGATTGCATCCACTCAGGTTTCAAGTATCTCCCTGGAATCATTAAGATGTCATCTCTTCCTGCTGCTGTAGAATGGCTGAGTAGCTGCTGCAACCCAAGTGCAATTACTGCTGTAGCAGTACACGGTTTGCTTACAAGAGCCTTCCCTTTTTTCCTGCTGACTGCTGGAACAGAGGAAGAATTTAGGAGGAACAGAAGCTACAGAAATTGGCTCTTAAATGGTTACTGTTTCTCGTGTAGAGGATGTGCAGTGTAGAACCTGGTGCTGGAGCAAGCTCTCAGAAAAGATTTAGGAAAATCTTGTCTGGCAATAAGTAACCAGTGCAAATCTTCCCCTGAAAATCCCAGCTGGAGGTTGAGCTAACACCAAGCACTGCAACACTTGGCATGGGGTCCAGCTATCTGCTCCTACTCCAAAAGCAGCATGCAGTGCTGCAGTTGCTATCATATATATTTAACTGTGTATTTTCTGGTTGGGAAACTGAATATGTATTATCTTGTATTAGAGATAGGTCTTCATGTTGAAGTTTAATTTAAGTCTTTGCATATTTAACAGTCCTGTGTGCTTAAAAATGCAAATAATAACTTTTAAAACATTCTGCATTTACTTCACCACTTTTATATATATATGTGTGTGTGTGTATACACTCCAAACCTGGGATATTTTGTGGGTTCTTAGATTAACTTTGCAGACAGCTCATAAGTCAGTGTGGGTTACCTGTGTGGTCTGGGGACACGGTTTGACAATCTGTTGCCAGAATATCTGTCTATCAATAAGTTTATCAGTAAGCTTCATTTATTAAAGAGAAAAGTAGTAGCAGTCATTGTTTTTCCCTTCTGTTTAAGGAACAAGATAGATTGCCTGTTGGCTTTTTTTATTGTGGTTTTGTTTTTCCTCTATTTGTTTGTTGGGACTTTTTTTCACTGCCGTATTTGTAGTTTGGTTTAAAATACCTGAAGGAACCAATTCCTTTTTCAGTGATGAGGTTTAAAAGAGAGCACTAAGATATTACTATACTCAGGCAATATTTCTTGGTGTCCAATATCAAGCGTTCCCTGAAAATGTAGATTTGCACGTTCCATGTTAACTATCTCACCTGTAATTATGCCACCTTACCATAATACCCTAAAGAAAGTCCTATTTACATTAAAGAAGCATTACATTCGTAAGAACAGCCCTTCACACTGGTCTTCATTCTACATATAAACCCCCTAACATTAACGAGAATAAAAATGAATAGCTGTACCCCAAGCAGAAAGCAAGTCAGTGTGTCTGGCAGCTTACAGAAATGGAGCACATTCACAATCATATTTGACTGCAGTCTTAGGGGCATTTCATAACTCAGTCAACCTCCTTTTCTCCCTCAGGGGTCTTAATTCTCTTTATCTACTCATTAGCATGTGAAATTAACACCGTTCCTGAGAATATTAGTGATTGGAATTTTAGTAATGCTCATATCAATGTTAATCTCCCTGCATTTTCCATGACAATTAGGCAGATAGGAGAATTATACTGTAAGAGTCCTGTGACATCCATATTTTTCAAATACTTGTCCTCTGTACTCATGCATGAGGCTTTGTAAGAACCCCAAACTACTGCACTTCAGAAGGAGAAATTTATTTTGCCTTCTATCAGTGGGGTTACTGTAACAGTTGTCACTTATCACTAATACTTAATCATGGTGTGGAGTTGATTCAGGGTGACTTATCTGAATCATCTTGGACTCTCTCTTTGAAATAAATCTGTCATATATTCATAAACAAATGCAGAGGTCAGGTAATGTTAGTTGTCAGGTCTGACTGTGCCCTGACTTTTATTTTAAAGCACAGAGAGACCAATCTTAATAAGAGAACAGAACTGCTGGATTTAAATTACATGCTTTTCGTCCTTTTCTTATTTGAAAATCCTGCCTGCTTAATTTGACAGTAAATTAAGCACCGGTGTTAAAACTAGATTTTCATTGGGATTGAAGGAATGATATTCCTGTTAAGAAGAAATGATGGCAATGATGAGGTCTGGTTCATTCATCTTCACCTTAATTGAGATATGGATTTAGATTTAACCCAGTCTCTTGCTATTAAAATTGGTATCAACGAGCAATGTGATTTTAGGATGTCTATGAAAAGATGGCTTAATTTGCATATTTCCTTTTCATTTTCTCTTTGCCTGCCACTAAATTGACATGTCTTACCCATGCTGCCTTAACTCCTTCTTGATGCTAAGAAGGGAACTGGCTTTGTGGCAAACAGAGGGACACTGGATGCTTTCTGATGACTGAGAAGCCCTTAGACAGTAGCAGCCCGGAAAACATTCAATTCCAACTCTTCCTTTTTCTGGCAGTTATCATTCACAGGAAGATAGTGTCAAACTAGAATAATGCAGAGAGATGAGAGGTTGTGAAATGAGAATATGAAGTGTGGGGCTAGTCTCTGAAAAGGAAAAAAAGATATGGATATAAAATATGGGGGGGTTCTATACATAAATATGCAGACGTAAAATGAGATATATGTATAATAAGCAATTTGGAATACTCTGAATTAATTTCTTAATGGGAAGATAAAATTATATCATAATATACTTTGCTAAAGCTTTTCTGTGGCAGTGAGCGTGATTAAGAAAGAGCAGTTCTCATCCTATAAATTATAATCTAAAATTAAATTTTAATGACACGTAATTCTGTCATTCATGTTTCCCATATTTTTAATAAGCAAATTGGTTACCTTTCTAATCTCTTTATAAACTGGATTTCCATCCTGTGGCTAAATGGAAGTAGTGCTTTTCCCAGCTTACTCATTTATATAAATTCAAGGAAAATTCCTAACAGATTTAATTTTCACTCCACATTTAATCTTCCCTTTTGTGTTCATAGAGGTTTTTTTCCTGGTTCTTGTTTCTAAAATGTACCTCCTGGTGAACATTAGTTACTGCTGAACCCGTATAAGCAGACATTTATTGACACTGTTAAAATAAACTTAGCACCTACAAAAGAGAGCTTGTTTATGCATTTTAATATGTCTGTTTATCTTGGTATTTCTGTCAGAGTCAGTAAACAACCTGAATAACTCTCTTTTATAGACTGTAATGACTTGAATGGAAGAGCCGGGCAACTGTTTTAATTAATTCTATTAAATATTAAGGCATATGGATGGCAGGATACGTATGATCACCTGAAACAATCCTGGAGTCAATTTGTTGCACTAAATGCATAGGGAATTGCGCATTTTCAGGGCTGGGGTATCTAGTTTATTAAATAAATACTGGGGCTGGAGTCAGCTCAGTCAGAGGAGCCCATTGCATCAAGGGATTTTGGACACAGCAAAGTTTCCATGGTAGCTGGGAGGCCCAGAGAGGGAGAAAAGGGCAGTGAGAGCTGCAGAGCCCACATCATGCTGGTAAGTTCACTTTTGTTAAAGCTCAGTCATTCCTACATTGGAATTCACTCCTCTCTCTGAGATCAGTGCCTTCTCCTGCAAAATAATACTTTCGTGTTCTACTTCACTTTTCTTCCATGTGGCATAAAGAGGAATTTGAATCTCTTCCTGCCTTGACTACCTGGATTTTTAAACAGATTTCTGTACAGTCTGGGAGAGGTGTTTCACATGGGTTGTCTTATTTAGGAGAGCAAGCACAATGGAAGAAGACACTTCCTAGCGGGGGATGCTATTAAGTTATCCCAGTTCCAGAAGAATACAGACAACTGTAACTTTCTGAAGCATTGATTCTATCCCAGACTGGTTTTGGTTTGTGAAAGGCATAGCTCACTGTCCCATAAGCAGAAATATCACCAGAGGCAGAATTTATATTAAACCATATCCACCCGTTGTTAAACTTTCTTGGTCTTTTGTTTCCACTTATGTCAAACTGACTTTTCATTAAGGAGCTCTCACTTGTCCAGAATTAACTTCTAAAAGAAGGGACCTGAGGTAACAGAATGTGAAAAATCAGAGAGCTGTCGTTCTCAGGGGCATGTAATCTCACTGCCATCAGTTATCCACTGATTTACATAGCACTAGTGTTTGGTTCTAAAAAAAACAAGAAACACATTCATTTATTTGTATAAATGGTTAGGAACACTAGCTGTATTTGTCTAGGAAGAAAGCAAAGTCATGTACACAGAAGAAATTGCATACGTGGCAGATGAGCTGTGCACAATGAGTACATGATGAAATAAAATGTTGTCTTAAACCTACAGTGTTAATTTTACAAAGGCTACTCTGAGTGCAGAAAAAGAGCAACCTTTCCTGAAAGGATGTGCTTCAAACACTACGAATCTGCTTTGGAAACCAACAAAACTTTTTAAAAGGTCTGAGAGTGCCGTCTTTTTCTGCATGGTATTCAAGAGGTAGAAAGTGGAGCAGAAGAAAACTCTCAGCTGTTCACAAAATGGGTACATATGGTTCCAAACAAGCCTTGTAAGCTCCAATTTAATATTTCTAAACAAAAACGTCTAAACAAAGTCTAAAGAAAAATACATAAAAAACTACTTAGTGGAAATGGTGTCACTGGAATGTGTACAATTATTAGGACATTGCAAAGCAAAGGATAAACTTGTGCTGGCAGATCGGATAATGGAAAGACCAGATCAGCTGTTTCCTTCACTAATTTCAATTAGTTTCATTTGATAAAGTAGAGACTGATTGAGGAGATTGAAACAGTCAAATATTATATGCTCCTGGGATCTTTAAATTTCACTACAAATAAATCTCAGTTTATCATTAGTAAGTTGTCTTAGAAATCCTCCAATTTTTATATTCTTTTGGGAAGTGAATTTACTGTGTTAAGAACCTTGGGCCAACAGCTCTGAAACCGCAGTAGGAAAGTGCTTGTTCTTTTCCTAGACCACCTAGTTAGTCTGTTTTGATCTTGCCTTCTAGGCTTGCAAACACAATTTAGTCTCTAAGCCAACTCTCTCCTTGACCTTCTGCTGAGAATGACATTAGTAACGCCAATTCTGGTGATAGTTTGTGATGTGGATATTTATCCACTAAAACTCTACCAAACCCATCAATTCACTTCATACAGGGTACAAAATAGCTATTGGGCAGCAATGACTTTCAGCCTTTATTATCTAGGGCCAGAAGTGAGCCAATGACCTTTACATGAAAGGCACTATTGCCTGTCAGAGATATCGTTGTAAACACTCATTTAAAATACTATTTAAAAACTGGTGAAGATACACGATAGTCACTAATAAAGAACAGCTTTAGTGCCTCAAAAATGCAGAGCAGTTACAGTCATCAGAATAAATTATAACTGATTCTGAGCAGTCATTGAGGAAAAGGTTCAGGGGCCACGACAGAAAGAGACCTTGGAATGGGTTGATACATTATTAATACAGTCTGTTAGGTCATGTCATGGCAGTATATATTTTAATGGGTTCAAAATACTTATTAAACGTTTACTATTTTTTATAGTTCTATGCCACACTTAGCAGTGATTGGCATATCATAAGAAGGTTGTGTGTTTTGTTCAGATCTTTTTTGGCATGTGATTAGTATATGTGCCTGTGAACACACATATATACATACATATGTATATATATATATATATAAAATCTGGGTTTCATCTTTATGGTTAAGCCATTTTTCATCTGACTTCTTTTACCTCCTGCTTCCACTGAGCTCTGCTAAGAGTAGACCCTGAGGCAAAATATCTACAAGTTTGCCTGCCATTTCAACATAGCAAATAATTCAGGAGGAATACCATAGTTTCCCCCATTCTGTTTACTTACTTCTGCTCCTCTTTCCTTGCAATTCTGTTGCCTTTATTAATGATAAATAATTTTTTATCCATTTTATTCTGATCCTGTTTACTGTCCCTTCATTTGTTGAGGGGATAGGTGATTAGATTGGTGCCTTAAACCATAGATTGCTTACACTCCTGTTGCTGCATGCTCAGAATTCTCCTTATATTCCAGAATTCAACTGTAGTTGGTTACCAGGGCACACTAAAACTTGTGGTAACTCCAGTCCCCTAAAGAACTGTAGCATAACAATGTCTTACAACACTTTCTTACATTTCGAGATTATGTAGAGACCTTGAACCAGTATGTTAAAGATTGTCTTGTCTTTCTTCAGGTACCACCATATGTCTGGATCATGTTATACTGGGTTGAACAGCATGTCTCTTGTTGTACGCTTACAACAGCACATAGCAGGTGAGTTATGGTGAGTACATTAAGAGGCAGATATTAAGAGTACAACTCTTGATCTTTGAGATGCTGACCCTTGTACCCATTTTGATAGCCAAATTGTTGTTATTCAAAACATCAATTTGTTTGGCACAGCCTGAGGATTAATACTTCTATTTTATGGGAAAACAGCTTCTTTTTGCAAGAAGGTACAGCACTGATGGCGCTCCATGAGTGAACCTTTCTAATTTAGAAAGTGCTTTAAATTGGTAGCAAAATGAGTTTATGCCAAAAAGGATTTGGGAAAAAAATCTTAATTAGTTCTTAAGTGGTGAGGGACATTCATCAAATTCATATTTTCATTGCACTACCCCTAAATTTAATGGAGAAGTGTGAATGAAGAAATACGTTTGTTCACCTCCAGTTAAGAGTAACTTTTCCAGTAGCAATGAATGGGAGTTTACAGGTATCTAAAGCTTATCAATGTTTAATATCTGTAATTATTAAAGCGTAATTTATCCCTAATCCTGTATTGAAACTTCCAAAGTCTGTAGAGATTTGTATACTTTCTTCCAAATATTCCTTCCTGCAAAAATAAGATTTTGTTTGAATTCTTCATATATAATAAAAATTCTAGTTCCTTTTTGGAATGAAGTCTTTGAGGGAAGACCAAAGTGGGAAAAAATACATGAAAGCATCTCATGAAAGTCAGTTTTGAATTTACTATTCTATTTAGTTTTGAATTTGAGGTTAGTGTTGTATGGTCTTAGGCAGATAAATGCAGCTGATGTGTAGCCCAGCTGTCTCTGAATTTGACCATGGGCTTGGTGAGAAATGGCAGACTCTGCATCATTTCATATGCCAATGTTTACCTTCATGGTAGTAAAATCCTAATGTTTTATGTAAACTGATGTAATTCCAGGAAATACAATGGAGGAAAACTCTAGAGATCCCAAAATGGCTTCTTTTTGGTTTTGTTCACCTTACAAGGGTAAGTTTTTCTCCTATAACACTGAAATGCTTCAAGAGTTTATAGGTGAATTTGTGGCAAAGAGTTGTTGTGGACTTTTCTTCCCTAAAAAAAAAAAAGAAACTCTTATTCATAAGAATTCAACTATAACACATTAAAGGAAGTTTTCATAGTAGACATAACATTTCTTTACCGATGATAATAAAATACTTCACAGGTGCAGGTTCTGTTAGTTAATGCACCCATCTAAATCTTTCCAAAGTTGTGTGCATGTTCAGTGACTCTGTTTCATGCTTTAATGTACAGCTGATTCCAAACTGTCTTTGTTAAAAAACCCACCTAAGAACTTCAAAACCTGAATTTGTGGCATTGATATGGTAAAAAATTAAAACAGAGCTTCATAATTATCCTTTCCTCCTGTTTTTCCCTGCACAAAAATAAGGAGCAGTGTGGCATCCAACACAGGAGAAACAAAGTCACTTCATTGCTGGGAAGTGCACATCTGACTGACAGAATTACTTGCTCAGATAACATGCTCATAAAATGGCTTGGACTTTATTAAATTGGATTGGCTATCAACTGGTTCCTGAAGGGAGGAGGTTTGGTAGGTGAAGCTGTTATCTGTGCAAGGCTTTTTTCATTTAAGAAGTGATTCACTATAATTAAAATAAAAATGAAATAGCTTTCACTGTAGTATCCTGAGAGAGTTTACCAAAGCAATACCCTACCTGTGTGTAGGCAAAGGTAATTTTTTATCCATAAGGTATTTATGGAAATGTGTCTATTCTCTCCCAAAGCAGAAAATTATACATTTTTTAAATTGCATTTTCTAAGAAAGAAGATGTTTTTAATTAAAAATTTTTACATAGTGCATAATTTATGGTTTCTGGGAACAGGCAATTAATATGATGCCCTCAGCAGAGGTGGTCCAAAGGAGCATTAAGATCACTTATATTTACAATATCTTTTTGATAGTTCTATGCAGGTTCATCTTCAATGGAGTCTTCACAGGGGAGAAAGGACAACACTGCCTAGGTCTATTTGTGTTTATAGGTTCATTCTGTGTTTACAGAGCAGTTTATTTTATGTTCCGCTTACAAAAATAAATCCAATATGGGCTGTTTTGAAAACAAGAAAACTGTAATTAAAGGCATTGATGGATCGTTACATTAACAGCTCGTCAGCAGCTAATCTGGGACCATCTGCTCTTCCCTGGTCCGAAAAGGTTAACAGCACATGGGGACTCTTACTTGCCACATCCTGTACTACTGATGCGCCAAGGGATGGAGCTGTAGTGCCGGACTCCTGGCAGAGCAGGCTTAATCTGCTAACAGGTTTGTGCCAAGCTATGAGACAGGTAATGGGTGTGGTTGAGGTTTTAGGGTATTTTTGATGTTAATTACCAGGAAAAAGTCTTAGATGGGGTATTAGGAAACCTCCCTTCCTCAAAGGGTGCTCAGCATTGGAGCTGCCCAGGGCAGCGCTGCAGTCACCGTTCCTGCAGTGTTCACACCCCGTGTAGTGCCATGGGCCGGTGGCGGCCTTGGCAGTGCTGGGGAGCGGTGGGACCGGATGAGCTGAAAGCGCTTTTCCAACGCGGTTGATTCTGCGGAATCGACGTCTGCCGTTTGGTGACGCTCCGTTACCTGCAGGGGGCGCGGCGCGAAGCCACGAGCACCGCGCGGGGCACGCGGCGCCAGCCCCGGTCCGAGCACGAGGCCGCGGAGCTCGATGGCAGCGGCGTTGCCGGGATCCCGCTCCGCGCCGGGCGCAGCGCGGCGGTTCCCAGGCGCGGAGCAGCGGCCGCGGGGTGCAGGGAGGAAGGGGGCGTCAGATGGGGGGCCCGGACCCAGCTCCTGGAGAGAAGGTGAGTCCTGGCGCAGGGCGTGTGCGCGGGTTGAGCATCTCTTTGAGTGGCGGCTGAGGCGCAGCCGGCAGCTGAAAGGCAGCGGAGCGTTATTGCTGCTGGGGTGCAGGGAGACGCGTGGTTTCACAGCCGTGTTGCTGTGGTGGACATCACAGGATGAGGCGCCTGGGGGCCTGCAAAACCAGAACTCTGCTTCCGTGTCCATCGTTGCAGTCAAAACCAGATATGGAGCTTTAATATAGACACCCGTGAGCGAGGTCTGCGCAGAGGAACTCGCAGTGGATGCTGCAGGGTTGAAGGAAATCGTGTGTTTTAGTTTAAATATCATGGGAAAATAGTTCTTATTCTTGTGAGGAGCTGAGTAGTAGGATGGCTTTGAAGGAAACTGATTAGGGAAGAAGGGAAACTATGGTAAATGCAGGAAAAGTCGAGGTAGATTCAAAGGGGGAGCTGAGAAGGCATCTTAATGTGTTACTGATTTCCTCACAAAAGAGAAAGCTTCTTAGCAGATAAGAGCCTGGCTCTTCATTCTGCTGTCTGGAAGTGGTTGCAGGAGTGCTTTAGGTCATTGCTCTCACCTGGGTGAAATACTTGACGGCTTTTGTTTGGCTGAGATTACCTATTTGACTCTAATATAGGCAAATTCAGTGGAAGGTGGAAAACCCATTTAAGAAGCTGAAGAGATGAACTGTGTTGCAGTGCTATGCTTTATCAGTCAGTAAAAGCTAGGAAAAATGTGTCAAGACTGTTCTGCGGTCGTGCTGTAGAACCCTTCATCCTCTGCACCAAAAGCACGAACCTGTCTCATTGCTTGTGTGCCCTTGTTAATGAATCTAGATCACTTATGAAGCCTGACATGGATTTAGCATGTGTTTTAGTTCTGTCAGCAGCTGGCTTCTGGCTGCACTGGTGTTATGTTATACTATGTAGTGTTATAGATAAAAGTGTAGCTGTCTTTCAAAACAGAAAATAAAGCAAAGGAACCTCTCACAGGGTAGAAAATGGCACATGTTTCGAATACATTATAACAGAATGGGGTAAAAGTCATTTAACAATGAATCATAAAAAAATGTCTGATCAGTTTCAAAAAAATCACTGAAGTATTTGAGTGGTTGAGCATCCTCTAGAGGAGGATATCCCAATTGTGTCTGTAAAAAGGACAAGGGAATGGGGACTATAGAGAAGTTTATTCATATTGGTGTCATAAGAGGAACAAGCAGAAGAGTAATAGTACTCATTCAAACATCTTGTGTATCTGCCTTCCCATGGAAGGCGTAAGAAAGAAATGTGGAAAATATACGTAGAATAAGGAAGTCTTAGGGCAGGGTCAAGCTTATGATGTAACTGGTATATGGAAACTGGAAGGAATATACTATATATCACATACTATAAATCTTGAATAATGTTTGAATTTAAAAAGAGTATAGCTGGCCAAAGAAAACAAGGAAGGTGATGTTCTCTTACAATAACCTGCTCTTATGTCTGGAACACAGACAGAGTTTAAGTGTCTGTAAATATACGGCATAACCAATAAAATCACTCTGACGGTATACATCCAAGGTAGGCCCCCAAATAGGAAAGCCCAACTTTCTGTGAACTTACATGAAACTGCAGGTTTGTTAGTTCAGTTTAATTACTGCAACATGTATAGTTAGAATATAGTCTACATTGGTTTTCACTGATTTAAACAAACCAACCAACCTATGGAAATTGGCAGAGAAAAGGAAGGCGAGTCAAGACAGGAGAGAAATTAGCAGGAGGAAATTTGTTAAGAACATGCTGGTGGAACGCAACTTTGGAAGGTGGATCATAAGGTAATAGAATTCATGGTCTGTGGGAAAGAAAGGAAGATAATTCAATAAAACAATAGTGAACTTAGACTGCAAAGAAACAACAGGTTTTACTCAATTTTTTCAGTGCGAGCAGGGAACAGAGAGAGACAGAAAGTGTAGCAGGAGCCCAATTTGGATAAATCAGGAGTTGTTAAATTGTCGTACAAATGAAGTATACAAGAACTAAGGTTACTGAGGGCGAGTACGTGGTACAGAAATAGAAAGGTGAGTGTTCAGAATGTAAAAGTATTCTGCAGCCAAGTAACAGTAGTCAGACATCATTTCTGTCTGCTACCACTGAGGAAAAAGCTTTTTTTTAATCTCTGCTCAGTGAAAATATAGTTACTGAGCAAGAAGTCCAAGGCAGTTCAAGTGTTCGAGATGTTTTTCCTTCCTTCAAAAGGCCAACTGTGATTACTTGAATGAGGCAATTAATTTTAATGCCAAAATGCAAAATAGGCTATAATAGGAGAAGAACATAAAACAGTTGAGTTATATGTTTTTGAGTTAGTTGGACCACATTAAATTAATCCAACAGGCTGAATCAATCTCAGAGCCATTAACCATGTTCTTACAGATGCTGGGGGATAGGTGAGGCTGTGGAAGACTGGGAGAGGCATCCTTGATGCTTTGAAAACATGTAAGCAGGAGAATCGCGGGCAAGGCAGCTCGCTTTAAATTTCAGGGGAAACAGTAATCCAAACAGTGCTTGTGAGCACCTACAAGATCACAAGAAACCAGAGTGGGTTTGTCCAGAACAAGCTTCATCAAGCTAATCCAGTTTTCTTCTGTGAAAGGATAACAAACCTTTGGCATATCTTGATTAAAAAAAAAAAAGCCCCTTGAGACTTCTGCAAGTTTCTGCTGTGTAGACTGGGGAAATTTACACATTAACCTTGGGTTAATGGTTAGAAAAGAGCACTTAGAAAGCACTTATCTGTGTTCTACTTTGGTTTGGTAGGTTGCAGCAAGTGAGTTTCCTTCGGAATCTGACCTTTGGTCTGGTTCTACTAAATTTGTTCATTAATGATCAGGATGATGGAAAAGATAATGTGCTTGTCAGATTTCAGACAAGAGTAATCTGAGAAGGGCTGCAGTCAAGATAGAAAGCAATATTTAATTCTTGATAAATTGGAGGTTAATGTCAGAAAGAATAACAAGCGTAAAAGGCCCCATGCGTAGATAGTAATGACAAACTGCATGAGGAGAAAATTAACAAGAAGTGTCTAGCAGGAGTTCTCTGGAAATGATTTGGGGAACATTTTGGATCAAAAATTAAAGACAAGTCAATGTTTTTGTGCTATTTGATGGAAGTAAATACATTGGGATTATTGAGCAGTACCAGCAGGCGTGCTTAAGAGACACACCATGCACCGTACCTACAAACTTGATTTGCTGTTTTGCTTTATAATTTGCTTATTCTAAGCTCCCAACAAATATGTCTGTCCTGGGTTCAGCAGTAGCAGTCATTTTTCTCCTCAGTAGCTGGTGCAGTGCTGTGTTTTTGACTTTTGGCCTGAGAACAGCACTGATAACACCAATGTTTTTAGTTATGGCTTAGTGATGTTTGGTCTGGCCAAGGACTTTCT